>PVKM010010666.1:0-34563 GCA_004027735.1 Carollia perspicillata | reverse complement strand
CTTGTCTTTAAAAACCACCAGACAGAGAAATGGCGTGTGTCTATGTGTGTGTTCCTCAAGAGACATGTGACAGATAAGAGGGACATTTTAAAGTATGAATCATTGGAGAACTCCTTTGTCATCTATCTGGGCTTAAATTTTAGCTTTACATTCAATAGGGATGCCTCACCTTTTCAGCCTCAGTTTCCTCATCTGTAAAATAGAACTACAAATGATATTTCTTAAAGTTCTTCCAAGAAAAATGATGCGTATTAAGTGTTGAACACAGCGCCTAGCACATGGTAAGGGCTCAGGGAGTTACTGGCTGTTACGGCTGCCACTGCCCTGCTTATTCTTTTACACAGATCAGATTTGCACACAGTATCTTCTTCCTCTGTTGAAGTCCTATGGTGTTCAGCTATTTATTCTTTCATTTAGTACCCAGCATATGTAGATTTATATTTTGCTAGTATGTGTCTACAAGGAACTGATTACCACATGCTCCTCATATTTGCTGGAATCACAGAAATTCTTGTTCTTTAGCCACTGAATGACCATATGAGTGCCATAAGACTGAATTTTTTTCAATAATGCACTTGGTAAGGTAACAATTACAATAGTAAGAGTTGACATCTATTGACTAACAACTGTGTACTGAGGCAGGATTGAAAGAACAAGGAAAATTCCTGGGCAAGTGGAATGGGAAAACTGAGACACATAGTTAAATGACCAAACAATTTATAGCCAGGTAATACATTTAAAGGTCTTATCTTTGCTAACCAAGGACACTCAGTCAGGAGCAAACGGTTGTCACATGCAGTCTGTGCCCCTCTTAGGTGACACACTTTATAGGTGACACTGACCAGAGAATGACCCTGATCCACGCATTCTGATGAATCCACCCACGTACTAAAGGACATGCCTAGAAAGCTGATGAATGCTACACAGAGATCTTCCCCTCAGACTGCCCCTAAAATTCCCACCCTTAGAAAACAGATAAAAACTTTGCGACAAAGGCCCCTGCTGTGCACTCTCAAGAGCACGCCTCCCCTTCTTTCCTCAGGCGTGTATCTCTGCTTTCTTTCTAAGCTCTGGAGGTTCCCAGGGGATTTGCAACCAGGGGAGCAGCTCATCTCGGCTAACCCCCTGAGCCTGTCTCCAAAGGCCCTCCTTTTGCCTCTGTAACTTGTGTTCTGAGTCCACACAGCCCAGCTGACTCACTTCTGCCTCTGTGCCTTTCCTTCTAAAGGGCCACGGCACCCTTGCCTACGTTCACCTCTTTCCTTCAAGCTTCCAAAGGACCAAGGCAGCTCTGCCTAAGCTCCTTCTCATTACGTGTCTCTCCTATCTGAAGCCCTTTCTTTGTTTTGCTGTCCCCAGCTTTAATAGACATATTCTGAAAACCACCTGGACTCACAGTGTGAAGTCTTTCCTGCATGAAGTCAAGGACCCGCACATTCCAGACCCCACCAGGGTAGACCTGCCTCGGTCCTGACCTCCCAGTAGCAGCACCACACACTGTTCTAACAAATCACTCAATTATAGCAATAATCCTAGGATTTATTACTAGCCCTATTTTTAAAACAGCAAAGAATTGAGGCAAAGGGAAGATAAGTAACTTACCCAAGATCACACAAGTTAGTAAGTGGTATTCAAGTCCAAGCAATAGACTCCAATTTCTGTATTTTTGGCCCCTCAGGTGACACCAGACCTTTTTAAAGGCCTTATGAACTACCTGAAAAAGTTTATCATCGAGTGGCTTTGAACTGGAAGCACATAATTGGAATGCTGTCCCATTACAGTTGGAAAATGAGCTGGATAGAAGAGACAGTAGATGCCTGGAGACCTATGGGAGGGTAGCTGTGGTAACCAGGACAACCGCAAGGGCCTCTAATTATGGAGCAGAGCACCAGTAGTGGGCATGAAGAGAGTCTCGGGACTCAGGATACAGTGAGGAGGTAAAATAGATAATTCTCGATGACTGAATATTCAAGTAATTGGAAAGGAGAAGTTTGGATGATGGCCAAATTTTCATCTGGGACCAACTGGGTGATTCCATTCACTAAAATGAATATTCAAAGAAAATAGTTTGAGGGAGAAGAGGTTAGAGAAATGTTGAGGCAGAAACAATAGGTTCTTTTTTTTTAGGAGGGGCAGGGAGGGAGAGAAACACTGATGTGAGAGAGAAACAATGATCGGTTGCCTCTTGCACATGCCCCAAGCTGAGACCAAACCTGGAACCCAGGCATGTGCCCTGACCAGGAATCGAACCCACGACCTTTTGGTTTATAGGATGATGCTCCAACCAACTCAGCCACACTGGCCAGGGCAATGAGTTCAATTTTGGACAAATTTATGTGGAGGGATGGTGAAACAACTAAGTAAGCAGTTTAATATACTGATCTGAAGTTCAGGACGGAGCTGACCTACAGATACAGATTACAGGGTGATCAGCAATGTGAGTGGTAAATTGAAGTGACAGACAACCCACAGAGAACACAAAGAGTAAGAAAAGCTGAGCTCCTAGAAAAGAATATCGAATACAGGAAAATTTAAGGATTGGTACAGATAAGAGAAGAACTAAAAAGAGGAGAATGACTAGACAAAAACGTATCAAGAGAGTGTGATCTAAGAGAAACCAAGGAAATAATGTTTTAAGAAATGAGAAGTAGGCAAGAGCATCATAAGTAGTGGAGAGACCTTTTAAGTTAAGAACAGATAAGTGTCCGGTAGATTTAGTTCCAGGGTATTTTCGATGACCTCAGGGAGATCAATTTCAAAGCATGATGCTGCAGAAATCAGATTATAGTGACACATAAGAAAGTGAAAAAGCAAATATGGACACGTGATTTGAGAAATCTGGTTGTAAAGAGGAGGAAAGAAAGAAGTAGTGACTGGAAGGAATTACAGCACAAGACAGGGTTCTTTAATTTTCTCCCCCTCTTCCCCAACCCTCCTTTCTTTCCCACATGTAAACACAGTTGTAAGTGCTTTAACATGTACGAGTCTCCTGATGATGTCAGCTGAATCTGCATTATTGTCCTCATCACCAACCTCCTGGCCTCTTATGCTTTTTTTTATCCCTACCAGAGGACATTTTTTTTCCATTGCTTTCAGAGAGAAAGAGAGGGAAAGGAGGGAAGGAGGAAGGGGAGAAGCCAGAGGGGGAAGGGAAAGGGAGAGAAACATCCATTGGCTGCCTTCTTGTATGCACCCCACAACCTGGGTGTGTGCCCCGGCTGGGAATTGAACTCTCAGCCATTCAGCACACAGGATGACACTCCAACCAACTGAACCACACCAGCCAGGGCTTTCCCTCCTGTGTTTCAATTCTATTATTCTTTCAAGGTTTAGAGTAAGACGCTTCTTGTTAGTGAAATGTTCACTATACTTCCCTACACTAACCACAGCACCTTCCTGTTAATTGTACTCTTTTCTTACCACTATGTTGTGACACTTCATGTTCCTTATTAAACCAATTAATGGACAAATGTCTTAGTCCATCTGAGCTGCTTTAACAAAGTGCCATCCAGTGGGTAGCTTATAAACAACAACAATGTGTTTCTTAAAGTTAAGACGAAGGTACCAACAGATCTGATGTCTGGTGAGGGCCTATTGCCATGTCCATAGATGGAACCTTCTGGCTGTATCTTCACATGACAGAAGGAACAAAGGATCTCTCTTGAGTCTCTTTTATAAGGACACTGATCCCAGTCAAGACGGCCCACCTCCCTCCCAGAGCACTCACAACCTAACCATGCCCCGAAGGCCCCACCTCCTGAGGCCATCATCTCGGGGGCTGGGGTTTCAATACATGAACGGGAGGCAGAATGCGGGTAGAGGAGACACACAAATACCCAGACCACAGCAACACATATCATTTCCTCTAGCAGCCTGCACAAGGTAAATAGGCAAATATTTCCTGAATGCACAAAACTCAACCACCAATTTATGTTGTTATTACTACAGCAGAAAAAAAAAAAAAAACCAGAGCAAGACAAACATAACAGAACTGACACCACATCACCAGCCCTGGCCTGTGGTGATAAGGGAAGCTGGAGGCATCGTGATATGATGAAAAAAGCTCTTACCCTTCACCTCCCATTGTCTAGAGAGATGCTGTAGTGCAGAACAGTTTCCCAATAGCTGTGTGTGCCAAGGATGACTGAACGAGATGACTCGGCGCTAATCCCCCCTTGACTTGGACTTGACTTGGTGAGGGTGCCAGGAGAGACCTCTAGGCTGCCCAGAACCTCTAGGTGGGTTGCGGTCTTCCCCATATGCTGTAGAAACGCGCACTAACACTTTCTAAGTGCAGCATGATGTGGAAAAGATTGGGAGGTACTGGGGTAGTTGGGTAGACTGAGAAATGAAAGCAGGCTCTGAGGTGAGAAATTCTCTAACTCAAATCAAAGCTTTTTATTTCCAGTTACACAATCCATGGCAAATTGCTTATCCTCTTAAAACCTCAGTTTTGTCACATGTAAAATGGAGAAAATAGCAGTACTTACCATGGTGGGTAGCAGGTAGCGGTAAGGATTAACTCAATACTGTTTATAAGGCCCTCGGCACAGTGCCTAGCACAAAGTAAGCACTCAATATTACCTAGCTATAACATTACCTAGGTATAATTACTTCATGTTTCATCAAAGGCTCAACATCCACACCCCTTTCCAGCTGGAAGAAGGGGCACACTGGCTCTGAAATGCTGGGAGACATTCACTGGTACGGTGAATTCTTTTAAGTCACGTGTGCTTACATGCTATTCACATGTAAAATTCTGGTTAATATGACTCCATCAGAGCAGCTTGCATTTAGATAAATGTCTGCTCCTCAGACTCATTAGGTTAGTCTCGCCCTGGTGTGCTGTCAGCTCTTCCCATAAGACTGTGAGGCTTCTTTCACTCAAGTTGCATATCCAGAAATCTGACTTTCTGCGCTATTTCCTGTAGAGAAGCGTGGCAAATATGTGAGAATTATAAACAGGTCCTACCCAGGGCTTGTTAGCATTTTTAAAATTACACTCCAAATAAAACTGGGCACTGAAAGACAGTATGTTGTGCCCAAAATGCGGTCTCTCCGATTATTCCCACCTTGCAGATGACCACTTACAGGGAAAACATAATGGACAGACAGAAGAGGGGGAGAATGCTGAAGAGCAGAAATACGCTGCAGTTAAACAAAAGTTCAACAGCCAAAGGTAGGGAACCTCGTTAGACTGGCAGGGTTAGATCTCGGGCACGAGATCAAGATCGGGAGCAGATCTGGATATTATTAACCAGGAAAAACAGTTAAATCCAAAGGAATTATGTTCTGAAAAGAATACTTTTAGACAAAACAGAACCTTATACAAGGTAGATGTGAAGAGCCTAATATCTACTTAATTCATGTTTGGAACAAGAAGAAACAGTATCTGACTGCTGAAGTGAGGTTAAGCAGAGCAGAATTAGAACTTGAATTCAGTAAGCTAAAAAAGGAGACCTGTGAGAAGATAATGTTTGAGATACACAATAAAATTCTAGTCCATCTCTTTTACGGCAACAGCTGTTAGCAACATTCCAATTTCTGCTTTATGTCAGTTTCATATTTCAAGTCTAGCGTGTTCTTAGTGTGGCAAATTTGATCAGAAGAAATAAGTAAATCCTACACTATACAACATAGTTTCAGACTCATAAAATTTCAAGTAGTTCATAGCTTTAAAAAATAATCTCTTTTTATAAATCTCTTTGGAAATCTAGTCAGTTATTTTTCAACAAAATGAACATTAATATTAGAAATAAAATAATGTCCTTAAAGATAATAAATGTAAAATAAAGTTTAAGACATTTCTGGTTTCACAGAATAAATTCTTGTATATTAAATTTGAGAGATTATATTTAAATGATAATTGACTATCTCCAGTGAGCGTAAGGCTTGGAACTGCGATGTCTAAATTAAAACAACTAAAATCCTTAATATGTACAAATTGCTGTTCCAATAAATCTTCAATATCTACCTGTTTACATTTCATAAAGAAAATGATCAATTCATGATAAAAGACCAGAAATGATTGTAAATATATGCTAATGTAAGCTTTTTTCCTCTTAAGAATTTATCAATAGTGCATTAGGAAGTAGTAATATAAATTTAATTCTGTTCTAAAATGCCACACATTTGTCACACTTAAACTGGCATAATGGATATTTAATATTAAATGACTTGGTGCACTACCTGTTATTTCCGTCACGTTATGTATTTCAGCAAAAAAGTAGAAAACACCAATGAACAGAAGACCAGAAAAGAAACAGCGCAGAGAAGGGAGGTGAGGAGGGAAGGAGACGAGACTGAAACACAGGACGGAAAGCAGAGCCGTCAGACTACAAGGCAGCTTCGACTCTCCCTTCCGGTTTAACGTCTAGTCCCAAGAGAGAAATTCCAAAGATTTCTAATGCCAACAATCAGAAATATTTATTATTTCAAGTAGAAAGATTAATAACCCCATCTGATGGTATTTCTGATATAGTTATAACTATTCTATATATAAAATCCAAAATATACAGGGTCAGGCACAAATAACACCCCTTTTTATTACAAAATTTTTTATTACAAAATCATAACCATGTAATTCTGTGGCATTACTCAAGCATATCATATGACATTTGGGGTGAAATATTCAAATTAAAACTATAAATTTTTATACCCACATTATTACCCTACCAACCACACTCAAGCAGGCCTTACTTCTGCTGGACCCTGTATATTAATACAATTTTGACCAAACTTTTATCTTCCTTAATTTCTACATCTTTCTATTTAATTTCATCTTTCTTCTCAAAAAGGCTTTCCAATCAAATTGTACTATTTAAGAGTATAAAAATACCAAATCTTTTGTCATGTTCTTCACTTACATTTCAAAATATTCAACTGTTATGCAAATAATTTCTATTGTATTTTTTTAAAGATTTTATTTATTTATTTTTAGAGACAGGGTAAGGGGAAGAGAAAAAGAGGGAGAGAAACATCAGTGTGTGGTTGTCTCTCACACGTCTCCTACTGGGGACCTGGCCTGCAACCCAGGTACGTGCCCTGAATGGGAATCGAACTGGTGACCTTTGGTTCGCAGGCAGGCACTCCATCCACTGAGCCACACCAGCCAGGGCTCTATCGTATTTTGAAGTAAATTATTCAAAATTACTTCTACCTCTGCCTCTGACTACTGTATAAGCTATGACAAGTCGCCAAATTCCTCAGAAACTCCATTTCCTCACCAGAAAAGCAACAATGCTCTATTACATAATCTCTACTTTCTTTCCTACTCTAAAACTCCTATGATCCTACGAAACACTAAGTATTGGTAATATGCAGTTTACTTTGTTTTTTCAAAAAGATTTTATTTATTTATTTTTAGAGAGAGGGGAGGGGAGGGAGAATGACAGGGAGAGAAACATCAGTGTGCTGTTGCCTCTCATGCGCCCCTTACTAGGGACCTGGCCCACAATCCAGGCATGTGCTCTGACTGGGAATCGAACCGGCAACCCTTTGGTTTGCAGGCAGGCACTCAATCCACTGAAGCACACTAGGCAGGGTAGTAATATGCACTTTAAATGAAGAACTTATTTTTTTTGTAATTTTGCAACAGATCAAATTAACTTAGCACAATTTGCATAGAGTTCATGAATTCTTTAACTTCAGTTATATTCAGTTATATTCATATAAATATGAATATATTTATAAATATATTCAGTTATATAGAGAGGAAATAAGCATCAAGATATAAAAGGTCTGTCCAGAAAAGTCCAGCTGATATAACAAGAATGATTTGTGCAACTTTGATGTAACCTGGCAGCCAAGGAGAGTGGACTGGAATGTGCATGCATGAACAATGATGACTTCACTGTACTAGTCAGTGGGGGCAGTAGACACAATTGAGTGAGCATGTGTACTGTGTGGCCATCGCATTCAAAATGACTGAGTGAGCACAGCAATGAATCTGCATCGATTTTGTGTTAAGCTTGAACATTCTTCCGAGGAAACTATTCAGATGTTCAGAAGACCACAGCTATGGGCAGCTCGTGGTTGGCAGCTTCGCCATAACAAAGCACCCTGCTCATGCATCACATCTTGTGCAGAGTTTTAGTGAAACATCAAGTCACCCGCAGGTGACTCAGCCTGGCTACAACCCAGATTTGGCATCCTGCGACTTCTGGCTTCTCCCAAAACTAAAACCACCTTTGAAAGGGAAGACATTTCAGACTGTTGATGAGATTCAGGAAGATATGACAGGGCAGCTGATGGCAACTGGGAGAACTGTGTGAGGTCCCACGGTGCCCACTTTAAAGGGGACTGAGGTATCGCTGTCCTATGTATAATGTTTCTTATATCTTGTATCTTCTTCAATAAGTGTCTCTATTTTTCATATTACATGGCAGGAAACCTTTTGGACAGACTCCGTCATATATCAAATGTATGAAGTGGTTCCTACAGTAAAAGGATGACTTTGAAGTTTGGCTTTACTATAAAAAACAACAGCAAAATGGAAGGAGTCTGAAAGAATGGAAAGGAGGGCAGTGATGATATTACAGAGACCAAAGATGTAGAATCGAAAGTTAGTAAATATTTTTAAATGTACTCTCTGCAGGAAAAATTCTTTATTTAATCTCCATGCAAGAGACTACATATATAGGACAAATTTATCTTACCTTCCTTATTTTCTCTCTGTAAAACATTTTAATATTTACAGGGATTGCTCAAAGATACAAGCCACACCCAATATGACCACATACATGTCTATCCATACCAGTTGAGTTACATGCTTGCCAAGAGCCAGCTGTTCCTCTCCAAATGCATTTACATCATTTGTATTTGTTAATGTAATTATGTAACTGACCTACATATTACATAAACCAAAAAAGGAAGAAAGTTTTTTTTCCATGAAAACTGAGCTGAATGCTTGAAAGGCACTAGCTAATAAGTATGGTTTATACAACAAAATGACTCTGGACTACAGCTAGGGAACTTATACTCAAAGGAAATGCTTTGGTAAATGAGCAGATACTTACGTATGCAGAGTACAAATGAAGTACGTACATGTACTGATATTTTGGAGATGATGTTAATGAAAACAAATCTCATGCCACTGCCACGAGGGCAGCTTTCCCTGCATAGCTCCTGTCCCTCGGCTTAGGCCTCAGAAGGGATGCAGGGGAGCAGGCCTGCCCTAAGTGCCCCACAGACCACAGTGGGACACAGAGCTGGGCCAGCCCGCCTGCTTGTCATGTGCCACTAAGGGTTTGTGGTTGTTTTTTACACAATAACTGACTGATACAGCAGTGGAACAGGAAAAAATAAATATTAAAAGCATTAAAGAGCTCCTACAAATCAGCACAGTAAATTAAACAATGAGCAATGGGTAGAAGGTATGAAATCAAATGGCTAATCAGTAATAATTATAAAATTCTTAGGACTCAAGTAATTTCAACAAGGTTAGCTGACCGTAGTAGATCTCCCTACATGTTTCATACCAGTAGAAGTTGCTGGTGATTTTAAAAGGTGAGGAGAGCAAAGTCTCATCTTTCACAATAGTCCCTGAAAATATCTTAGAATAACATGCTAGAAGGGAGGTTTACCCAAAATATAGGATTGGCCCAAAGGTTCATTTGTTTTTTTCTGCAGGATGGCTCTGGTAGCACTTACCTTAACTTCATTCAAAACAATTTTGTTAGATTCTATGGTGACAGCTGTCATATCAGCATGCTTTTAAAAAGCTTATCAAAATTGGTGAACTTTTGTTAGATTCTATGGTGACAGCTGTCACATCAGCATGCTTTTAAAAAACTTATCAAAATTGGTGAACTTTTGTGTAGCCATTTTAACATTGAATGTGGAAGAAAATATGCAACATTTTCTGCATATTATGCTTTATTATTTCAAGAAAGGTAAAAACACAATTGAAAATGCAAAAAAAGATTTGTGCAGTGTATGGAGAAGCTGCTGTGACTGACTGAATGTGTCAAAAGTGGTTTGTGAAGTTTCATGCTGGAGATTTCTCGCCAGATGATGCACCATGGGTCTACAATGATCTATGTAGACCAGTTGGAGTTGGTTGTGATCAAATCGAGACATTAATTGAGAACATTCAACATTATACCACATGGGAGATAGCTGATGTACTCAAAATATCCAAATCAAGAAAGTTATTGGTGAAAATGAAAAACGTGTCTTTTATTTTACGGAAAAACACACAGACTTTTTGGGCAACCCAATGTTAGAATTTGTAATTATCCAATTCAAAAAACTGTTTTGAACATGCAAGCAAGAAACACAGTTAAGATAGCAATTGTGCTTCCAATATTATAGTTCGATGTTTCTGTGGTAGAAGAAATCAAATCTCATAAACTCAACTGCTTTCTATCATCTGATTTTAAACATCATTCTTGTTCTGAAAACACCTAAAGAACTCAAAACCGTAAGAATGACATGCTTCATTTCAGTGAACAAGCCACTTAAGAAAGCCCAGTGTGGATCCGAGCAGCGTGGGTTCAGAGTCCTGGGCTGCCACGAGCAGCTCATTCTCTGCGGTCTGAGGTCCCTGCGCTCTGCACCCCCTTTTACTTTCCGTTTTAGGATGACAGGAATATGATAAACAGCCAGCACTCAGCTACCATCAAGGTCCCACCAGGACAAAGAGTCTTTGTGATTGACGAGAGAATATAAAAAAGGGAGGAGACCCACTTATTCCTTCCTCTAGGGAAGAGACGCTGGCTGAAATTTTAGAACTTAAAAGCTTCTCCTGTTTCGGCCAGCTCCCCTTGCAGGTGAGCACCTTCTTGGTTCAGTGACTCAGTCACACACTAGAAACAGAATGCATACTGAAAATTGATAATAGTAGAGAAAACATTATTTTACTGTGAATGTTAGCTCAGCAAGCTATAAGTGGTGCACTTCTTCTTCCAGTAAGCCCTGTCTCTAAACCTGCACAGCATGCAAAATAAGCCTACACATCTGGTATTTTATTTGAAGATTTAAGGATGCAACTGGAATAAATCCAAATATTTCCAATTGTTGCTATCTATGATTTTTTAAAAGTATATAGAATAGATCATGCAAGAAAAGTATATAATATGATATATCATAAAATATTAATACAGTTTCCTTCTATGCTCTGCTACTCATTTCAGTGCTTTTGTATGCAAGAAAGGGATTTTAAAACACTTCCCCTAAAATAAAAAGAAAACACAGTGAAATTTTTCTTCAAAATACAATCAATATCACTATAAAATAAAACATGTGAAATAATACTGAAAATATAGTCAAGTTATGAAAGGATAATTTGTATTTCCAAAGACTGCAAGTCTAATTTGTACTCAAAGTAAATTGGAATGTATTAGCAATGGACTTCACAGATAAAGTGCATTCTAATAGTAATCTATGACTTCATTTTCAACAAGAATGTATCAGACTTACATTTGAGAATATATTCACTAACAGCCAATACTTTCATATAAACAATTTATTTCAATTCTCCAATCTTGTTTTTCTCTAATTAATAAATACATTTGATATTGTACCTTTGATATCTACACATATTTCTGACATTACTCTTTGTTGGAAATCCTATAAAACTTTTTTAACTGTACTTTTCAAATGTCAGTACCAAGTAAAAAAAATCCTTAGCTCATAAGTACCAAAAAATTTCCATTCTTACTGAGACAATTTTGTGTTAATCTCATACATACTTGTGACTTCTTCTATTATTTCCCTTCAAATTCTAGAATGTAGGATCTCAGAACTGGGAGCACGCATATTATAAACTGCAGTTCTGACAATGTGGAGAGAGGGCTGACAAGCCTTGCAGGGCACTTGAATATTCTCCATTCTGTCATTCTCAGAGGGAACACTCCTCCTTCAAATTCACCTGAGAAAAAGAAGTTTCCTGATGTCCCCACTCCCTTCCAATGTGGCCAAAGGGCCCACAGCAATGTCACTGAGACGGGGCAACAAGAGGTTCAATGGTGGTGACACAAGAAATACCGTGCCACTGTGCAACAAAGATGTTTCCTCATCAGTTGTCTGTAAGAGCTTTAATAGATAAAATTCACATACCACAGAACTCACTATTAAAGTGGTTTTTAGCATATACACTGACTTTTGTAACCATCATCATAATTACTTTTCGGACATCTTCATCAACATTAGAAAAACAACCCACATCCATTAGTAGTCACTCCCCCACCCTTGCAAGTCCCCTTGCAAGGACAACATCAATCCATCTTCTATTTCTATGGATCTGTCTATCAATCTGGACGTTTCACATAAAGGGAATCACACAATATGTGATCTCCACAGCTCCGTTTTAAATACCGCCCCCCCCCAGTCTCTGTTTACAAGGTGGTAGTCATTACAAACACGCAGTAATCCCATGAGGGAGGCACTACCACCAGCCCCACTTTAAGATGAGAAACCCGGGGCACAGAGAGCCTAAATAACTTACCCAAAATCACAAACAAGTTCGATAGACTGAGGATTGGGACCTACACAGTCTGGTTCCAAAGTTCATGCTCTTAATGAACTCCGCTACACAATAGCCTCCCTTGATTGCCTCTAAGAGAACTCAAGCAGTAGAAGGTAAACAAAGAGAAAGGCTTGAAAAAAAATAGTGAATTACAGCATTCCTCCTAGCTGGTAAAGCAAGTAATTAAACTTAACTGCTTCAAATTGGAACATCTGTATCAGCAAAGTCTAGTCTAAGAACTTTCTGTGATTGGTAATAATGCTCGCTAAACGAGCAGCAGATAATTTAGCACACAGAAGAGGATTCCCAGAACATGAAAGAATAGATGCTTAGAAACACTGTTTTAGTCACACTCCCTGGTTAAAAAGTTATTGGCGGTTTCTTAGTGAAGACTATGGCTTCTCATAATGTGTTGTGTGTGCAAACAGACATGGGTGCAAGTGTGAGTGTGTGTGAATTTTACAATATAAGAGCTACTGTGTTTCAGGCTGTGTTGGGTTGCCTATAAACTAAGGTGGAAGCTGTTCATCTCTAAAAGAAGAGAGTATGGATGACGATGACAATCGTGATGATGATTTTGTTTAGCAGTATTTGTCCACAGTGAGCAAAAACTCTGGCTGTTTTTCTAATTTACAAGAAGCCATGTCCCATCATAAAGTAAGTTCTATCATTCTTTTATATTTGTCATGAATTTTCAAATTTAAAAGTCTCTCTAGGCATTATATCATAACTAAATAAAGGCAAAAGGTGATTCTTGACAGTATCTGCAACCATTTCATCATCTTTTCATAGACAAACATCTTCTAATTTTTATATTTATTATTTATAAATTATACTCAATTCCAAATAATCTAAATCCCATACTTTCAAACACAGATTATATTTATATGTCAACCTGAATGAGATGGAATAAGTTAAAAATCATGACTGAGGTACTGGGTATATAAGTCTGTATAGTTGGAATGCTAGTTTTGGATTCCAAAATAATATTTAATATTAATATTTAGCCCATAAAGTGGGTTAAGAATGAACAAAAAATTTAATTCTAAAAAGTTTATAATGACAGACTTCATTTAAAAGACCCCCACTAAAACACTTTTCTTTGGGAAGGTATGTTACAAGATGGTAGGACCCTATGTCTCTAATCACCATGGAGCTGACAAATGAACCTTAGAATGCCTAGCCTGGAGTTTTAAGTTTTTAGATGTATTTTACTTATTTTTTTTTTGCTTTGTGTCAACCACATTTTGACAGATTATATCACACTTGCGCGTGCGCCTGTCCGGAAAGTATTCAGCCACATGCTGTAGAAAATAGAGATATTTACTGAAGAAGATACAAGAAACATTGTGTGAAGGGCAATGATGCCTCCTCAGTCCCTTTCAAAGTAGGCACCTGGGGACCTCACACAGTTCTCCCAATCGCCATCAGCTGCCCTGTTGTATTTTCCTGAATCTCACTGACATTCTGAAATCTCTTCCCTTTCAAAAGTGATTTTAGTTTTGGGAAAAGCCAGAAGTTGCAAAATGCCAAATCTGGGCTGTAATGGGGCTGAGTCACCCAGATGATTTGATATTTTGCAAAAAAAATCTGCACAAGACATGATGCATGAGCAAGCATGTTGTCATGATGAAGATGCCAATCACCAGTTGCCTATAGCTGCAGCCTTTTGAATCACCTGATTAGTTTCCAGAATGTTCAAGCTTAATGCAAAATTTAATGCAGTTTCAATGCTCTACTTGTTCAGTTATTTTAAATGTGATAGCCACACAGTACACATGCTCACTCAATTGCATCAATCACCCCAATGATTAGTACAGTGAAGTCATCATTGTTCACATATGTGCATTCCAATCCACTCTCCTTGGCTGCCAGCTTACACTGATATATGACTTCCCTTTAAGAAAAAGGAAGCTTAAATGGAGACAGTAGTTGGCCTACAGCTTGGGGTAGCAAGCAGGTGTTCAAGTTAATTTTTGAAATAGACACCTGAGATATTAATGAATTTCACTAGAGAGTTGAAAAGCCCTTCACAGCTGGCATAGTCCATTCAAGCTATTATAACAAAATACCAGAGACTGGGTGGCTTTTGGAGACAATGGAAATTCACTTCTCACAGTTCTGGAGGCTGGGAAGTCCAAGATCAAGGCACCATCAGACTGGGTATCTGGTGAGCACCCACTTCTTCATCGATGGCCATCTCCTCACTGCAATCTCATATGGCAGAAGGGGCAAGGGAGCTCTTTCAGGCCTCTTTTATAAGGGCACTGCTACTATTCATTAGGGCTCTGCCTCATGATCTTAATCACCTCCCAAAGACGCACCATCTACTAATATTGCCTTGGAAGACAGAATTTCAACATATGAATTTGCGGGGACACAAACTTTCAAACCATAGGACAAGTTTTCTGATTTACCAGGCAGATGATATACCAGCAAATTCTGGGAAAATACTGCCCTATAACTACACCGAATATACACAAGAATAAATGTAAATCCTTTAAATACAGATAGCCACTCTATCCAAACTTAATAACTAAGGCCTCCAATTACCCCACTTCTTCTAGCAATTGTTCCCTTTTTCTTACCCCTCTTCTTTACCATTGTTCCCTCCCCTGCAGGCAAAAGGTAAAACAGAGTCAACTGCATGTAAGCAGGGTCAAGTGCATGGCAGCTATGGCTATGAAAAGATGACAAAAAGATACCTTTTAAGAATCACCTGTGGCCTTATTCAGTTGAGTTATGATGGTCTATGATGCAATATCATGCCTAGAGAGATCTGCAACATGGAGGGAAAAGGATACCCGTCTGGTTCCATTCTTTAACCATTTTAACTATTTTAGATTTTTATTTTAAATCCAGTTTCAGTGGATGAGCTAGCAACTAGTTGAGAGTAAGGCTGACAATAGAGAGACAGATGGACAAATCTTACTGCTTTGGGGATTTGGGGCCAATAGATTTCTTCTCTCTTCTTTCCAAATCTCCTCCCCACCCACCTGACTACCTCACCTAAGCCCCCTCACCATGCCCATGCACGCAGTATCTTCAGAACCCGCCCTGCTCTGGTACCACTTGCTGTGCTGCCCCTCTGCCCTTTCAGTCAGAACAGCATCAGTGAGGGAGCGCTGGAGGAGGAGAGAGGAGTGACAGGAGAGCCTCGGTCCAAACCTACTTCTAATCCCTTGGCTCTTAGTTTTGCAGTATTAGCCTGTATTGTTTAATTTTGGTGTTAACAATTCTCCCCCTACGTTTTACTTTATTTTTAATTGTTCTTTCCAATTCTATTCTTCCACCCCCTCACTTCCCACTCCCTGTGCTCCAAACTCGTGCTTCAAACACGGGGCTCTGTTGAGTGGCTCGAGGACTGGATAATTCCCCACCCTTCTGCTTTAGCTCCAACGTTTTCAACATCAACATGTTTTCCCAAAGGTATATTATCATAAGTAGTATCTGTCTCTGTAGTACCACTGACACTATACTCCCAGTACATTTTATGGATTCATTTACAGGTTAAATAAGATTTAATGATTGACTTGGAAACATAAACACAATTTTAAAAAATTATTTTCTTGTACAAGCATCTATTCTAAGTTCTCAGAACCACAGGGATAATTTTATGGATGAAAAACTGAAAATGAAAGAAGCCAAGTAACTTGCTGATGGCCACAGAATTAGTAACTGGTAGAGCCAAAACCTAAAGAGAGATCTGATCTGTGTGGCATTACAGACTGCAACTCCTATTACACCATGGAAACTCCTAAAGCCCATGGATGTTTTTCATTAAGTCAATGAAAATTCTGAAAGGTTAAAACATTTATTTCTAATCATTAAATGTTTTAAACTCGACATTATTCATTCAAACATTTACTGGGTACTCTTTACCCCAAATTCCCTCTAATAATAGTCATCAATGCTAAAAGACTATTACTGACATCATCAGGAGAAAAAATATAATTAGAGAATTTGCCACTTATTAAAATTTATCATGATTTCTTACTCCTCTTGCCTGTGAAGATCTGATTTGCTGAGACGTCTGCAAAGATAATGGGTTTTTACACACAAGGGGAATTTTCTTGTCGCTCAAAACAGAAATCCCTTATTGAAAAATCTTTGTCAAAACATCTGTGAATTGTCATTTTCAAGATGAAAATATTTTCATGTCTCATAGCTACTAAAAAGTAAACTGAACTTATAAGAATTATTCTTCTGTCAACAATATAAACATAATTTGTAGACCTTGGAACACTTACTTTCTTTTTCAAGATACAACTATTGTTACCACTAAATTCTAGCTAAATTATAGCTTACAAGATTAAATAAAAATATAGACTGTATAGTGCCAACTTGATTTAGCTTAACAATGCTAACAGAGATTAAAATTGTAATGGGTTGAAGTGTATACCAGGATGTTAATATAAAAAACAATAAATATAACCACAGCTCTTCCTTTATTTTAACTGCAAACTACATCTTGATTCACCAGGCGTTCCTATATGCAGTGGAAACTCAGAACTGCTATGGGACTAGAATAAGCTTACTGGCAATGCATGGTAATAGTATGTTACTGGTATAAACTTTTCACTGAACATATGGATGTCATCCACTTCTTGAACTTCGACATCAGTGAAAATAAATACAGTTTTACATTTTAAAAACTACCTAAAATGCCATTTATTTTTATGAAAATAAAACTGCAGCAGATTTCTGAAAGGCAACTGGCCACTTCTGATAGGATAATGTCCTATTAAGTCCCTACTTCAGGAGTTACACTTTAAGTTCATCCTTTTTCTCCACACAATATTTCCCTTTGTCTTCTACTAAAAAAACAGTAAACATGTATATTACTTATAAAATGTTTGCGCAATTTCTTTTTTTAATCCTTACCTGAGTATATGTTTATTGATTTTAGAGAGAGAGGAAGGGGTGGAGGAGAGAGAAGAGAGAGAGAAACATCAGTCACCTCCCCTACACAACCCAACTGGGGATCGAACCCACAACCTATGTATATGCCCTGATCTGGGATCGAACCTGCAATCTTTTGATGTATGGGAAGATGCTCTAACCAACTGAGCCACCAGGCCAGGGCTGAGCAATTTTTTATCTAGGAACAAGTTTCTCAAAGGCTGACGAGCAAAAAGTGAAAACAGATTTGCCACAACTTTCTACCATAGATAAGAGTACAATCACCAAATGGACAGACTAATTTTCTACCTCCCCGTCAGATTTGTCATATAACATCATAATAGATGTTATATCCTCAGAGGAAGTGATTTACAACATTTATGGGCCTACGTTTCCTCACCCTTTCCATTTGCTTTGAGAAAAGCAACAGTCTTAACAATCTTACACTTTTTCTTGTCAGAGGGCAGATTTCGCATTCTTTGGTAAGCTCACTGGCTGAGCCGCCAGTTGTGGAACTGTCCTGTTTCCTCCACACACATCTCGGGATATGTGGTTTCAAAATGTTACCTTTTAAGAATGACAGTGAATTTAGGACGCCAAAAACATTGTATCTTTCCATTTCCTACCTCCTCTATACATCAGTCCTCTTTCATTCAAACCATGTGTCCCAGGCTTTCACACAGAGCTTCAATTCCTCCTAATCATTTATCATGACCTCTCCCGAAGAGGGTTAACAGTCTACCCGTATGTGTTGACATTCGGGACCACATTTTAAACGATTTCTCTTGTCTTTCCCATCCCCCAACTTGTCACTCTCCCCTATTTGTGGAACCATTTTATATCTGCTTAAACTTTCCCACAGTTCGTCAAATATATTATTTAAGAAAAATACAAAAGAAAAACCCTAGTCCTGTATCAACTTGCCCCTTCTCCTCTCAAACTCCTTGAGTTTACCGTATTCATTCTACTTCCTGATCTCACATTTATTTTTGTACATTTTCCCAACTTTGACAAATAATTAACAATTATAACTGAACATATTTAAAGTGCACAACATCTCACATTTATTTTTTAATCTACTATTCCAAATCAACTACGGAAATTTCTCTACCAGGTTACAGCTGATCACCAGATTGTTAAAGCAAATGAATACTTTTAACACCTTACTGGATATATCTATAGCATTACCACTAAATACAATGTCCTTATTCCCGAAAGTCTCTATTTCGATTAAATTTATTTCCTAGCTTAAAAGCAAAAATCACTACTTCTATCTCTCTTTTTCCCATGGTGACGATCACTGTGGCAGGTGCTCACACATATTACTTCAGTCTTTTCTCACACTGCTGGCTGTTACCCAATAGTGGGTCAAAGCAGCTTTTCTCAATAAATAAAATAAATTAGAAAAGAAAATATCCTAATGTATTACATGCAGCAAGATTCGGTATTATTCTAGGAAATGTGTGTGTGTGTGTTTATACTCACAACTCTTATTTTATGTCACATCCAAAAAAAGCTTGAAAGACACTGTGCTATTTAATCCCCCAAACTCATTTATTAGGTCCATATAAAAACTTACATATTTCAATAATGAAGAAACTGATGCTTCAGAAGTTATAAGATTTGTCCACAGTCAAGCATTTGGTGTGACAGCCAAGAAAAGTCGCTATTTTATCTCTTCAATTCCAAATACCCACCTGATATCTACGTATCTGAATATGAATGTCTAAAAACACCTCAACTTCAGTATTTGCAAAAACCTGTACTCAATTTCCACACATATTCTAATTTGCTCAGCTTCCAGTATTTTGCTCAACCACATCCAACCTGCAATAGTCATATCTCAGATCAATCCCCTCATCACTGTATCAGCACCAAACCTCCACCCCGTCCTCACCAGTCTCTCCTGGATAACTACTACAGTACCCCTCCACCATTGCTTCTCATGATGTCTCCCTTTTAAGACCTCGATTCACTCTGTACATTGCTAAAAGTAATCTCTTCAAAATAAAAATCTAATTAGGGCAAACTCTTCTAGCCCCCAAGTAAACCTCTGAAACTCTGAATGCCATATATAATTTTCTAGGCTAAATTTTTGTGTATGTCTATGCAATCCTTTAAGAAATAGAACCTAATTAATATTTACAGGGCTTTCATTAAAATCAGAAAATGGTTGTCCCAGATCAAAAGTTCTTTACTTGCTTTTAAAGTTATTTCAAAGATACTAAATTAAGTTTATGTAAAGAGAGTCCAGGACAAGCACAAATATCTTTCACTCAAGAATTGTAGGTTGTTCAGCCAATAGTGTTGTTTTCTTTTTCCTTTTTACTTGAATACCTTTATTATCTTTTAACCTATTGGGATGACACTGGTTAATAAAATTGTACAGTTTCTTAAATACAAACACTACATCTTTATCTTGAGACCAGACCTGACGAGAATTCATCAACCCTGTTTTTAAGTCTGTTTAAAACAAAATAAACTTTAACTTGCACTGGTTTCTAACTAAAAATGCAATGCTTTTCAGTGTTCATATCAGACTGAGATGTGTCTATCGTGAATCAGTCAGTCTGCAGATTACGTGCTATGACAACAAGCCTGAGCCTTTTGTTCGACATGTTGAAACAAACAGCTGCCTCTGCGGCTGCCGTTGGAAAGGCAGGCAGGAAGATGTCTAGTTAAGCATTCACTAGAATGGGATCAAAGTTGTCACAATATGCTTTATGATACCGTCTATTTTAAACTAAATTATTTAAAGAAAAATGAAGCGAAATTATTTCAGTTTTAAAAATAGGAGTATTCTTCAGACACAGAAACAATGTTGAAAATAAAACTGACCATGTTGAAAAGTGTTGAATGTTCCATTATTTTTTGTGTGCAACATTGAGCATCATAGTTTTGCCATGGTGTTTGTGTTGTTGTTGACTCTTTGCTTCCCAGTTAAAACAGAAAAGAACTAGTGGTTCCGAAGAAACTAACTTCTTTTCTCCACAAGACTGTTGAAAGGATCCTACTGAAGCCCGAATCAACAACACGATGAATTCTTCAGCTTGAGAAAATGTATGCTCCTTACCCACAAATACACATTTGGAAATAAAGAAATGTTTTAAAGGGATGCCTGAGACAAAACATTCTATCGAGTTTTCAACCAAGACTCCTGTTGGCCTGAATCGAGAGCGGCATACGGCGCTCTAGGGCGAAGCTTTGATAATGACGTGCATAATGATGAAGTGACTGGACGAAGCAGACAGAGGAATTACATGCAGTATGCTCGCTGCACATGTACTGAGAGTCTCTTTCCTCCAAAACATCCTCAAAATACTGTATCCCAATTCCCAACAGAATCCGTAGAATGTGTTGCATCAATAGAGAGCATGATGAACCAAACTAGAACTCTCTTCACACACTACCTTTATTCAACCCAAACCTCTACGGTGTTCGGGAGATCCCATCTGAATGTAAGCAACCCTTGTTTCTGGTGTAGAGACTGAAAATCAAGATAACTATGTATGAGGTAATGGATGTGAAAAAAACTATATCTGTAAAAACATAAACTATTAATAGCTGTGCAAAAGTAGGCTATTTTCTCTACACATTTTAATAACCACAATTTCAATACTAAAAACATTGTGTTACTTAAGTAAATTCATACAACAAATACTTATGGAATTACTTCCTCAAGTTTTTCTTTTAAAAAATATTGGCACATTATCTCTCTTTTAAAAGGGGGTCTCATTTCCCTTTCCCGCATTTATGGCTTTGGAGAAAAACACAAGTTGAATCATTTCTAACATAAAATGTTTCCCTTATGTTCTTCTCAAAAGCCATTACCATATGGAGTCCTGGGGACAATATCATTTGATATTTCCTTGTTCAATTTTATGCAACTGGAACTAAAATAATTGTTAATAAATGGAATGAATGTGTCCTCAAACACCTATATTTATAATAAAACTGAATCTTAAGAATAAAATATTCTAATTCAACTGGACTCACCCACTGCCATGCACAGTATATTTTGTTCATTCCAAACACATGTACAGCTCACACGAACTGTGTTTTGCTTGGTTGTAGTATTTTATAAATAGTTTTACTTTACCATTTACCAAACTTCTTTTGTTGAGTTATTCAGACTAACTTCTGCCAAGAACACTAGGAGTTTGGTGATAGTGCTTCTTTTAGGAGAAAAACAACCCCTTTCCTCAGAAAATTGAAAATGTTTATCTTGGCACTAAAACCTTATATTGAGCCTTCTGGAAAGTATTTTAAATTGTTGTTTTTAACCTAGACTTTGTGACTGGGACAGGAAAAGGTTCGTAGCTCTGCACCAAAATACATATTTATAGGGTTGATTTTCTTTCTACACCAAAAATACTAGGTTGATGGCAGCAGTTTCCAAAGAACCATGCTAAAAATTGAGCATTATCACTATGTTCAACACAAAATTTATTTTTTCAACCTCAAAAACTTCTGATGATTAAGAAATGCTAAATGTTGATCAAATATGCACTTTAGGTGTCATGTTGGGAAGGACTGTTTTATTTAACTACCTGTTCTGTCAGGAATTTTAACACAAAGAAAATTTACTTAGTATTATACTTTCCTTCTGTGTATACCAATAAAAGATATGTTTCTAAGTTTTTATCTTTTTTACACTTTTTCCACTAGGTATGCTTTATCTTCAGACTAGACAGAACATAAAGATAAACCACACAAACTTTTTGCAATATTGTCCTAATAACGTGTCTCTATACAATTATGGAGTTTTGGGAAGTGGACACAAATGAAACAGTCATTGTTCTTAACTCCTCTATCCCACCCCTAAATTACTGAAATGCAAGAGACCACAGACATCACATGGTATGTATGAAGCTGTACTAAAATGGTAGGTCAAACAATTTCACAAAGATCACCAGATAGCTGCAATAATTTTTCAGTCCCTAATAACTGCCATAATGTGATACTACATATCACATTACCATTCCTTTGCAGATCAAGTTGAAACTTTATCTGTTTTTTACTTCCTTCAAATAGCCTAGCTGTCCCTTTACAAAAATAACAGCAACATCAGCATTTTATATTTGCATACGACATTTTTGATAAAGTCAAAATAAATTAAAATTATATCATTGTGGTATCAAACACTTATTTAGGATGTTCTTTTAGGAAATTAGTTATTTAAAATTCTGATATGGTTAAATTATCTCATTTAGGTTAAAAAAAGAAAGATCTACCAAATTTATTGAAATCACGGTTTGCCTTTGTCAATTAAATACAGATTTTAATTTTAAAAGCTTGGCCCTTCCTGCTGTTACTAAATTCTGCCTATATCCCGGAATATTAAGGAAGAGCCTATTCGGATGAGTGCAATAACGGTGACAAAATGGAAATCAGTTGTACTACTATAAAGAAAGACTAAAAGAAGTGGACTCTTGCTAAACAAAAATCCTATTCTCATAGTGCTATGGTTACGTAACAATGACAGCCATCCTCTTTACTGGCACTGAAATCCTGGACCATCCTAACGCCTCCCCCACCCCCGCCGCATTCCTCACAGTCAATGAAAACTACAACTGACATCACGCACTAGTTTAACATTTTAAAAACTATGACTAATGAGCTAGGTTACCTACACAGAAGACTTAGATTAAATACTACTATCACTTATTCTCATTTATACTTAAAATGTTAACTGTCTTAAAAGGAGACTGAAAAATATATAAAATCGGGCACAAAAAACACCTATCAGAATTTGAGGACTATTAATTTACATATTCAACTTTCCATCGAAACCTGTAAGTAGAATGTGAAAAAGCAAATATCCATTCTCTCTCTTTCTCTATTTACTAAGGAGTGGTGATTTATCTCTAATCACTGAGAACAAAACAAAACTCATGCCACTCATGGGGGTAATTATTTGGGGAACCCTTTACTTACCTGGTTGATAAAAAATCACATAGGAACACCATTTTTTCTATTAAAATAAGTAGGTATAACAGAACATACCTGAAAAAGAACATGTACATGGCAGCTGTGATGCAGAACAAAAGGACCTACAACAAGGAGAAAATACATTACTTGCAAAAGAACACTGGCATCATCATTGCTGTGTCCTATAAAAGCAAAATACCTACTATTAAACCTTGTACCTGAAAAAATTTAAAGATGTGCAAAAGTAGTCACACATCTTTCATTTCCTATCTTCCAAATAAATCATATCAAGTCAATAAAGAGTCTCTATACACACATATACCAATAAAGTCATATACATTATACAATATGTATATATAATTACAACATGTATATATGTATATAGACTGAGTAGAAGGATAACAGAGTTCAAAACAGAAGAGCTGATTTTTAAAGACTATCTCTAAGAATGCCAGCCAGCAAAAGTGAATGAAATCTTACCATCTGCAACAAGCAGGGGCGTCCAACCTTGTGGCATCTCTGGGCCACACTGGAAGAAGAAGAGTTGTCTTGGGCCACACGTTAAATACACAAACACTAACAAAAACTGATGAGCAAAAAAAAAGGTTTTAAGTAAATTTATGATTTTGTGTTGGGCCACATTCATAGCCATCCTGAGCCACATGTGGCCTATAGGCCATGGGTTGGACACCCCTGATTGAGGGTATTATGCTAAGTGAAATAAGTCAGACAAAAATAAATGCCAGATGATTTCACTGAAATGTGGAATCTAAAAAATCTAATAAAATTTTAAAAAACAAAATAAACTCATAGACAGAGAACACAGATTGATGGTTGCCAGACAGGAGAGGGGTTGGAAAACTGGGTGAAAAAGCAAAGGGATTAAGAAGCATAAATTGGCAGTTATAAAAGTAGTCATGGGGAAGTAAAGTACAGCTTAGGGAATAGTCAATAATATTGTAATAACTATTTATGGTGTTAGACTTACTGGGTTGATCACTTTGTAAGTTATATTAATGTATAATCACTATGTTGTACACCTGAAACTAATATAATATTGTATGTCACTATAATTAAAAATTAAAAAATGCCTGAAGAAGCAAGTTAAGAAAAAAGACAGTGGCTTTTTTCATAAAATCAACAATTAGATTATAGTATTCATTAACCATTATATTAAGGTGACTAAATTATTTAAAACATGTAAAATACAGTCCAGTTGTCAACCAATTCTAATCAACAAGAATGGCTCCTAAAATTTTAATCATCCTTTGTGGGATATAAACTAGCTACTTAAAAATTCCTCTAAATACATGCATCAGAACACAATAAATCTGGATTAAAGCTCCCCTCAAACACACCACACGAAACACAACATACTAAAATGTACATGGAAAGAATCCAGAACCCAGATCCAGAACAAAAGCTGGGTTATACTCTTATGCCAACAAAGTTTTTCTCTTTGCTTGCCGTGTTTCATTTTAGACTGTTTCTACTCTTAGGTCTGAAGTTTACTGGAATCAATCTACTTCACTGATTTCAATTTGATCTATCTTGATTCCTTTGTCTGTTTGCTCTAGATTTATTCACTTTTGTTTTCCTAGCTTCTTAAGGGTACACATATGGGCCATTGACTTAAGATCTTTTCTTTTTAAATATAGATGTATAATGCTATAAATTCCCTCCTAAGATCTGCTGTGTGTATATCCAACTGATTTTGATAAGTTGGGTATTCACTTTTATTCCATTCAAAATACTCCCTAATTTTGTTTTTCCTTACTTCTGTAATC
Source organism: Carollia perspicillata (assembly GCA_004027735.1). Taxonomy (NCBI): domain Eukaryota; kingdom Metazoa; phylum Chordata; class Mammalia; order Chiroptera; family Phyllostomidae; genus Carollia; species Carollia perspicillata. The sequence continues at coordinate 9,474 of PVKM010010666.1, read as the reverse complement.
CATGACTTACTTAAAAGTATGTTATTTAGTTCCCGAGTATTTGGGAATCTTCAGTGATCTGTTTGTTACTGACTTCTAATTTGATTCTATTATGGTCAGAATATACTTTATACAGCCTGATTCTTTCTAAATTTATCGAAATTTATTTCATATCCTAGAATATGTTCCATATGTTTGCTCAACATTCCATGTGTGTTTTTAAAAAAATGTGTATTCTACCATTGCTGGGTGGAGGGCTCTCTAAATGTCAGTTATGTCAAGTTGGTTGACACAGCTGGTTCATCTCTTTTATACCCTTATTTTTTGTCCAATTGTTCAATCAATTACTGATATGAGGTATCAAAATGTCCAGCTGTAATTGTGAAATTTTCTCCACAATCTCTCCTTACAGTTGTTTCAGTTTTGGGGTGTGTGTGTGTGTATGTGTGTGTGTGTGTTCTGAAGCTCTGTTATTAGGGGCGTAAGCATTTAGAATTCCATCCACTTTATCATGATGAAATTGCCTTCTCCAGCTCTGATAATATTCTTTGTTCTGAAATCTGTTTTACCTGATAGCATCTCCAGCTTTCTTTTAATTACTGTTAGTTTTGCATTCTTTTAATGGATATGGTCTTTATATTTGAAGTTCATTGCTTATAGACATCACATCATTGTTTCCCACTTTTCATACTAACTGAAAATCTCCACCTCTTCATTATAGTATTTAACTTGTTTACATTTAATGTGATTATTGGTAAATCCAGAATTAAATCTAATATCTTGCTATTTATTTTTTATTGTCTCTTGTTTCTTTTTTCTCTTTTCTGCCTTCTTTTTTAACTACTTTTTATGATTCCATTTTCTTTCCTTTGTTGGTTTGTTAGTGTTTGTTTTAGGATTTATAGCTTACATCTTTAAGTTGATAGTCTCCATTCAAGTGATATTATACCAGTTAACATGTAATATAGAAACTTGGAATAGTATATAATTCCACTTGTCCCCTCGCGACCTTTGTGCAATTGCTATCACCCATTGTACTTTTGGCTATATTATAAACCCACTGTATATTAATCATTTTTCAATGTCTGTGTCCAGAACCTTAAAATCATTGTTTCAAATGTTTTACTCACATCTTGGTTGTTTCAATTACAAGTGTAATGATTATCCTGATTACTCCATAACTGTTATTCAGTCATGATCAAAAGCAAAGTGTGGTTATTTAAATTTAAAAATGTATGTCTAAAAAAATTTCATGTTTGTTTTGAAAGATATTTTTGTTGGGTAGATATTTCTAGGTTAATAGATCATTTTATTTCAGTAGTTTACTCAATGAATATTACTCCAATATCTTCTTACAGTTTGATTACAATGTGCCTTGGAGTAGTCTTCCTCATGTTTCTTGTACTAAGGGTTCATTGAGTTTCTTGGATCTGTGGGTTTATAGTCTGCATCAAATTTGAACATTTTTAACATTACTAAAACAAATATTTTTTATTCCCCCCCTTCTTAGGAAATCCAATTAATGAACAGTAAGTCACCTGAAGCAGTTCCACAACTCAATTAAAGTTCTCTTTATTTTGGAAAAAAAAAAAAAAAGCTTCTACTCTTTGTGTTTCATTTTGACCTGGTTCTATAGTTATGTCTTCAAGTTTACTAGTACTGTCTTCTGCAATGCAAAATAGACCATTAATGCATCCAGGAAATTTTCCACCTTACACATTGTAATTATCATCTCTGGAAGTTTGATCTGGGTTTTTCCCCTATTTTCCATGCCTCTAACTTTTTGTGACCTGGAATTCAGTTATAGTAAAGCTTTGTTAATGTCCTTGCCTGCTATCTCTAACAGCTTTGTCAATTTTGGTTTGGTATTAATTGACTGATTTATCTCTTCATTATGGGTCAAATGTTCTTGTTTCTTACTGTATGCCTGGTACTTTTGACTGAATATTAGACATTCTGAATTTTACCTTGGTGGGTGCTGGATAAATATTCCTGAGCTTTGTTCTGGGACACAATAAAGTTACTGGAAACAGTTTAATCCTTTAATGGATTGCTTTGAAAATATGTTAGGAGGAAGTATTGTTCAACTTAGGGCTAATTATTCCCCATTAATGAGGTAAGACCCTTATGCTACAAGGATCTTGAGATTTTCCAGTCTGGCTAGTAGGAAAAGACACTCCTCCGGTCGGGCTGCTATCTGAGTGCTAAGCACTTAGGCAAAGACCTGCAGTCCTTTCAGGTTTTTCTTTCCTCGGACTGTGGCATTTTCCTCACTTACATGTCTTAATCAGTAATCAGCTGACTACTCTCCTTTCCAGTCTTTTGTTCCATGAACTCTATCCATCATGTTCTCCTCTTACTCTCTACGCTGTTTCCTCAACACAGAAAGTCCTCTAGATTTTGAATGCCTCCCCTTTAATCCAGGTCCAGAAACTCTCCCAAGGCATGGCTGGCATAATCATAGGGCTCATTGCATTTGTTTCCCAACTCTCAGGGATCCCTGCCCTTCAGTATTTAATATCCATTGTTTCAGATACTTTGCCCACATTTAGATTATTTCAATTGCAAGGATAAGAATTACCTTGATTACCCTGTATCTGTTATTAGAACATTGGCAAAAGCAGAGTGTGGTTATTTAAACTTAAATTAATTTAAACTAAATAATATTAAAATTCAGTTTCTCATTCACACCAGCCACATTTCATGTAATGAACAGTCACGTGTGGAGTAGATACTGTCATGTACAAACAGACACAGAACATATCTGTAATTGCAAAGAGTTCTATGAGACCTGTCTGGCTAGTGAGTTACATTTTCACTGAACACTGCAGTATTGTGATAGCACTTAAAATATTCAAACTTGGTTATAAAGCATAAATCTGCACGCGCCTATTTTTATACTTTACATTTTTATGTCTAACACCTGAAATTAACACTCACTTCATTTAATTTTCACATTTGTGGGAATAACAGAATAACATCTATTACATACCTTGTATGGGTTAAATAAGATAACATACATAAACCCTTATAAAGTGACTAGAACATCATAAATTCTCAATAACTGAAAGCTATTAACAAGACATCATTTCTCTGTGCTTCCCTCCCTTTTCACAACCACTGTATAATATACTTCAACAGGATAAGTAATTTTCAAATTGCTATTTTCACTTTAATTTTTAACATTTTTTAAAATCAAAACTTATGTAAGGCCTGCTACAACAGAGATGAATCTCAAAAATGTTACCTAAGTGAAAGAACCCAGTTACAAATGGCCACATGCTATACGATACCATTTATATGAGATTCCAGAATACACAAATCTATTTACAGAAAGTAGAATAAGGAATGTCCAGAGCTAGGGAAGTGAGGGGTAGTATGATGTGGTCGCTAATGGTACAAAGTTTCCTCTGGGGCCAACGGTTCTAAAGTTCGATTACATGGATAGGTGCACAACTCTGGAAATACACTAAATGCCCATGGAATTGACACTTCAAATTGGTAAACTTTATAGCACGTGAATTACATCTCAAAAGTGTTATTACAGTTGTTTTTACAAAGTAAGGTATGTACATTATAAACACTAAATTCAAACTGAAAAAAGTACAATGAAAAGAAAGTCGGCTTCTATTCCAGATCTCTAGTATCTTCTCTGCATAGAATTTTCTGTTTGTGTGTATACAAAGGCACATTTAATAAGTATTGTGTTATGCTTTTTATTTTTACACATACACACACAACAATGCTGGTTTAACACTTTATGAGTAGATATTTCGAGTGGATATAATAAATATTGAATACCAAAGTATACTTTGTAAAAATGTGCACTTATATCTCTGGAGGTACATTCTCAGAACTGGATTCACTGCACTGAGAGACAGGTGCGTTTTTCATTTTGACTCACCCCTGTCAACATATATGAAAGTAGCTATTTCATCAGACTAGCTATTTCCCTATACCCACAATAACTGCGATTGATCAAACTGTCTCATCTTTACCAAACTTAAGGCTAAATAAATGATATATTCTGGTTTTATTCTTCTTATGAGTGAAACAGCCTCGCAGGTTTATAAACCTTTTTGTTTGTTCTTTGATTAGTTGGTTTAACTGCTTTTTCATGTCATTTGCTTATTTTATGATTGATCTTTTAGAAATAACTTTTATTTATAAAACTGAATATACCTTTATGAAACCCTAGAAATAATTGCATTATTAACTATTTGTACCAAAAATATGGATGGTTAAATAAAAGTAATTATGTAAAGGAAATTTCATAAAAGTATTAAGCCAAAGGAACATTTTAAGCCAACAGTGTAAAGAAAGTATAACAATGTGAAAGTAAAGTTCATTCAGCTGAAAAACACTGTTTTCTCTGGAATGAGTTTTCAGGAAGTGACAGATTTACATACATGGCTTCCTGTTAGAGAATTTACACAACTTTCAGAAAGAAAAAAAAAACTGTACTATTGCTGTCTTCACTGTGACCTGTAGAATTATATGAAAGCTATCCCTTTTCAAGGTTCTAGGAAAGACACAATATCACACTACATAAACACTTTAAAATCCTAAAAATAACCATAAATATAATAAATGTGAATATGGCATGGGGCAGAAAGCTGTTTTTACCATTTAAGCCCCCAAATGGTTCAAGTACACTGAAAGCATTTTAAACTCTACTAGAGACCTAAACAAATGGTGCACTTCACAACTTCCCACCACAGAACTCTTCTGCTTTTCTTTAACATAATTAATTAAATGTTCTTCGTCCTTGATCACAGTGCCTTCACCCCACTCCTTGAGTGTGTCCAAAGGTCCAAAGACAATGATCCCCTTTGCTGCCTGGCCTTCATCACACATCGAGCAATTTCAAAATTACTTATCCTGTTGAAGTATATTGTTCAGTGGTTGTGAAGTGGAAGGGAAGCACAGCGAAATTATTTCTTGTTAATTGCTTTCAGTTATTGAGCATTCACAATGTACTAATCACTTTATAGGGCTTTATATTTGTTATCTAATTTAATCCCCTCTATTTATTGAGCCCTCTTCCTTCTATTACTCAAATACTGAAATCTTATCTCTGTTTTCTGGGAAAGAAGCAATAAATTTCCCTCTCCCCCTGTGTACTTATTATAATCCTATTTTAGCAATGTATCTGCCCACCCATTCACACACACTGACTTGGTGTCTCTGTGTTTCTAACACTTTGTGACTCAGCAAGTCAAAGGCAGAAAGATGCAGAGGCAGGCTCCGGACTCGCATGAGCCCGCACGATCTCTGAGTGTAGAGAATAAATAAGGAACCATAAGTTCTCACCATCGTTTCTCTATTTTATCAGTACTTGTCATAGTGCCAGCATACTAAGGAATTAAGTCCACATAACACTTGATTCCTATTGCCCTTAAGAGTTCAGTCTAGGTAGGCAGTTAGACAGGAGCAAAGCTGAAACGATGGGCTAGGTACAGAAGGCCACCTGGGCAGAAGGCCACGGATGTCAAGCAACAGGCAAAGCTGGGAAGATAAGGACCTAGCCCCAAGGTAACCTTTCCTCTCCTAACACATTGCTGGCCAGGCAGCTTAGAGGCCCAGACCTTTCATACTGATGGTCACGTCGTTTGGACCCTCCCCTGACCTTTCCTCCCCTGGTATGTCCTTATTTATGCAGTAGACCCCCTTGGAGAAGGAATTAGGGGCCCACATGGGCCCTTGCACGACCACTCATTTAAGCCTTGAGCCCTAGAGATAACATCTATGCCTCAGTTGTGTCTCAGCTCCAGGCCCAGAAAAACCAGCAAAACCAGATGAAGCAATTCCACGGCTGGCATCAGGACCAGCTGTGATCACTGGCTGAGACCAACCTATCAGTGAAGACCAGCACCCCTAAGAGGACACACCTGGAAAGCTGATGCATATTCTACTGAAATCCCCCCCAGGGACCTCTCCTGAAATTCCAACCCCTAGAAGTCTCGCGACTGAGGACCCAGCCTGGTTCTCTCCTTGGAGCACATCTGGGCCTTTCCCCGCCCCCTTCCTTCAGGCACATTTTCCTTGTCTGTCTCCTTCTCCTAAGCTCCAAGGGCCCTTCTTTTGCCTCTGTAACTTGTTTCCAGAGCCATTTCTTCTACCTCTGTAGCTTTCTAAATAAGCCTTCTCTTTTTTTTTAACATAATATTAATTTTATTTCTGTATACCAGAGCATTTTTTATTTATTTTTATTTATTTTTTTATTTTAATTGTTATTCAAGTACAGTTTTCTGTTGTTTACTCCCGTCCCAGTCCACCCCCCCAGTGCTCCCCACCTCCCTCCCATTTCCACCCCCCTTAGTTTTTGTCCATGTGTCCTTTATACTTGTTCCTGTAATCCCTTCCCTTTGCCACCTGAAATTCCCTCCCATCTCCCCTCTGGATACTGTCATATGATCTCACCTTTAACAGGAACCTAAGCAACTAAACAAACAAGCAAGCAAAATATAACCAAAGACATTGAAACAGAAAAGGGGATGACAGAATAAGCCTTCTCTTATAGTCTGAGTCTTGACTCTGAACTATTTCTCAGCAAACTCAAGCACTGAGATTGTCGAACCCAGGCTGGGTCTGACTTCACTGGACCGCCGGCCATTTTGCCTCCAAGTCTAGTGGAAATGCAGGCATATTAACTAGTCATTCCAATACAAAATGCTAAGGTAGAATATTTACACTTCACGCTACAAGAGGTACTCATCAAAACATCCGATTATATTATTTAAATTATTCAGTATATTTAGGCAATGCTTTGTTTAACTGTCTGAATACCCTTCTTTATGTGTCCAGCACAACTTAGAACATAAAGTCCCAAAGGGCAGAGTCTTTACTTTATGCAACTCCATACATGGATAGATTCTTGATATATAAAGCTTTTGATGATAATGTTAGTTTCTATTTATAGCAACCATCTTTCATAAGCCTAATAGTACTCCCATTCATACACTTTCAAATGACTATAGTTTAAACTCCACTAAACATTTTCAACTTTTCTGAAAATACAGACTATATTGCATGGCCTCTTAAGGTAACCACTTTTATTGGATAAATAAATGTATCACAATTTGCAAGGTATGTATTTTGACCCTGAACATAAAACATCATCATAATATCAATTTACTTCAGCTAACACAACTTTAAGCATACTATACTCAAGTTAAATAGCTATGTATTGTTTTATAATTTTAAAAAATCCTTACATAATTCAAATGACATAATATAAAGCCCATCTTTTCTTTCTTTTTTTGGGGGGGGGGTCCCTCAACCAAGGACATTTTTTCATTGCTTTTAGAGAGAGAGGAAACGAGAGAGAGACAAAGACAGAGAGAGAGAGAGAGACAGACATCAATTGGTTGCCTTCTCATACCTGTCCCAACTGGGGATTGAACCCACAACCTGGGTAAATGCCGTGACTGGGAATCAAACCTCTGACCTTGGGTCTACAAGACGACGTGCCAGCCAAGTGAGCCACACCAGCCAGGTTCCAGTCCATTTTTTTAATCTGTCCCTTTGTTTTAGATTATCAGGATTATTTATTGATTTCTTTTGAAGTTTCCCTTCCTTCACAAAATAAATACAGGAAAAGTACAAAACATTTTATGGGGAATTTAGGGCCACATATGCCAGACTAGAATTAAGAAAGAAGTCTTGGATTCTCCAATTTAAGACTATAAACTTGATCAAGTCATCTCTAATCCTTATCTTTTTTATCTTTAAAGTGTTATATTAATCTGTATGACCCTTCCAAACTCCAAAATTCTGATTCCATGAGCCAGTTTTTTCAGTATACAACCAAATTATTTTAAAGCAAAATGTCACTAATACATGAGACAAATCTCAGGAAAGTGTGTGTGTGTGTGTATTAGGCAGATGACATATTTTATCTGACTGAACTGAATATAATTAAGAAAAACTACACTAAATATGCCAAAAACTTGAGCACAGTCTCTTCCTTGCACTGCTTACCATTCTTTATTTATACCTCAAGGTCAGCAAACCAAGTCTGACAACATATTAACCTTGAAATTTTCCAGCTGTAGAAACATTGCTAGACAGTGGCTGGCAAATACAGGATATGTGATGACCTACCTTTTTACAGTAAGTAGGTAAGCCATATTTTGTCTTCTATAAAAATAAAACAATTTAGAGTATGTAATTCTAGCAAATTTCAATGCATAGTAAATAATACAGCCTGGAAGTTATATTCCTCATTACAACAAAATTCTAATTCTGCTGGCAGATTTTAATAAAATAAACAGCTTTAAAATAACTGGCTATTTAAAATTTGAGAGATAAGAGATCATATGTGGAAATATTCCATGTTTATTAAAAATTTGAAAACAAATATGTAAATCTATTCACTGAAAGAATGCTCACTGAAAGAATACTCTTAGAACTGAAGCTATAAAAACCAATTAGACATCACCATCAAATACCCATCACACTTTATTCACATCTCATTTTATTATAAAGTACAGTTTATTGGAAGTAAAAGTTGGCAATGACTTATATTTAAAAACTATTAATATAGTCAGCTGCTTCTTTTCTTTCCCACACCCATTTCTCCATACTCAATTATTTGTCATTAAAAGTGTAATTCAAAGTAAACAGGAAAGGAAATAAATATGAAAATGAACAGGAAGGAGCCAAGAGAAAGCCTGGGAGAGTTTAAAGACAGAAAGTTAGTAAAGGTAAGTCAAGAAAATAAAAAAGGACCAGAGAACATCAAGAAAGAAGAAAGCAGATGAATAAAATAAACAATAAACTACTATTGACTAACAGTGCCCAGCACAAAATAAGATATTTTAAAAATATTATCTCTAATCTTAACAATAGCTCTTCAAGTAAGTTTTTTATCACTCCCACTTTAAAGATGTGGCAATTGGATTCAAAAGTTACTCACTTAAAATCATAGAATGTTTAAGTGGCTAAATTAAGACTCAAAGCTAGGATTATTTGATTTCAAATTTGAGGCTTTCAATTATATCTTTCTGCCTCTAGAAAAACATGTATTGTTATTAATGTTGATTTAGTGCTACTGTATTTACAAGGTAGGAATAATCCCCATAATGATCCCATTTTTCTTTAACGAGTGTCTGCCATTTAAAATCTAAAAGGAGGGGAGAATCTTTCAAAGTTTAGCATAACTGTTACCGTAAAACAGACAATCCAGTCACCGGGGAGCCTCCCCTCTCGACCAAGATGGCAACAGAGGGAGGTTCTTAGACTGAACACACAAAAAGCAAGCAAGATAATTGGATTTAAAAGGCCCTTCCCCCACTTTGGTATCAGACTAGGGGTAGGACCAGGGGAAGGCAGGCACACGTGCAAAGAGGTGAAAATGGTGCAGGTGGAGGTGTGGAACCAAAGAGGCCTGTCTAGCCTAGGGAAAGAAGGAACTGGTTGGGAGGTGGACCCAAAGTACAGGAAAGTTTGGGAGGTTGATTGGCTGTTTTGAAAAAACACCTGGTCTATCCC
>PVKM010010665.1:0-34568 GCA_004027735.1 Carollia perspicillata | reverse complement strand
CAAGGCTGGCTGGTGGGCACTGCTGCTCTCCACAGGTCCAGAGACAGAAGGCACAGAGCCAGCTATCCTCTCAGTAAGGACAAGACCCAGGCCTCCTGAGCCCATCCATGTGCCTTGTTTTTACCCTCAAAACTGCCCCTATTTTGCTCTCCATCCCACACTGCAGCAGCCCCACACCTTGTCATGCTGAAGATGTCCAAATCTACACAACAGCACCAAGGTGAGGACAGAGTACAGAGGGGGTGCACCTCAGAAAGAGCTGGGCCCTGCCTTTTTTGTCCCCAGCCATGCCCTCAGCTCTTCATGTCCATCCTGCTACCACCGCTGGGCTGCCATGGGGGTCCCAGTCCATGGGGTCAAGATGAAATGGGAATGCAAGCAGCAACAGTTGAGTGGTCTGGGTTGTGACAGTTTCTCCTTCTCCAGGGAGTAGTCAGTCCAGGACCTTCAGGTTCCTCAAAGCAACTGTACCTTGGAGTGGACCAAGAGCCAAGCCAGATACCAGGCCATCCATGCACACATCAGGGGCTGCTGCTCCCAGCTCCCCTAGGAGCTGTATTCTCACTCTGCCTCTTTTTCAGACTGTCTGGAAACAGATTCTCCCCAACATTCTGGAAGTGGAAGACTCTACTGATTTTTTCAAGTCAGGGGCTGCATCTGTGGATGTTGTAAGGTAAGGCCAGGAGTGAAGGGGTCCCATCCCAGGTGTCTGAGGCGGTGTCACCCATCAGCCCAAAACTTAATGGCAGGAACCCACCACCATTTGTTGTGCTCATGATTATGCAAGTAATCCAGAAAGGGACCATGAGTGCAGGCCTGGCAAGCCACCTTGAATGGGCTACAGGTCCGTGGATTATCAGGAGCTGGGACAGCTGAGTATGTATGTACTACTGCTAGCTGGCTTCTCACCATCATGCCTGTTACCTGGGCAGGGAAGGCTAGCAGCTGCTTTGTGGGCACTCCTGACCAGGTACTTGCATGTGACAACTTGGGCACTTGGACTCTAGCTGCTCACAGTGCTGAGAATGAGAGTGTCTAACAAGGCAGATGTGGTAGTGCCATTCATCACCCTGCCTGGAAAATCTCACCACATCACTTCCACTGACTTGATTGGTCTCAGCAGTTGCAAGCCTATCCAGGTTCATGGGAAGGGGTATGGAGCTAAGGCCCATCCTCAATGGGAAGAGGATCAACTAATATGTGGCTCTGCTTTAAAACTGCCAGTGAAAGCCAAGGCATGCAGAGGGTGAGGGGGACAGGCAGGTAGAGCCTAAGCAGATGCATCCAACCTTACAAGTCTCTCCATCAGGTATATATTGGAGGTGAAGGAATTATGAATGTAGTATTTAAAAAACTGAGGTATAACTTTATGTACAGTGAAATGCATAAAACTTAAGATAATAGTTTGGTAAGCTTTGGTTTAACTCGTGAACCCACACAAGCTATATTATATATAATATATAAATTGTATTATATATTTCATATATAACACAAGTTATATCTTGATCAAGATAGACACCAGCCTCAGCCCAGGAGGTTCCCTCCTAGTCCTTACTAGTCAGTGGCCCCATGGCCAGTCTATCACCATAGATTAGTTTAACATTTCTTCAACTTCCTATGAATTTCCCTGCTTGCCATTTAACAGTGCATAGAGAAGGATGTGGAATGTATTAGAACATCTTTCTTATAATCAATAGTAACTTAATTCAGGCTGGTTTAAGCAAAAAAGCCAAAAAAACGAAAGTTCAGAAATCTACAATAGCTTTCTTTAGACATAGCTGACTACTCTAATGGCTCGAATTATGTCATTAAACTTGTTACCATCTGTTGCTTTATTTGGGGGCAAGATTTTTCCTCATAGTGATAAGCACAGTAGCTCTGGTCAAATTTCTTGTCTTTTCAACTTTCCCATTGAAGAGGGAGGTTGCTTCCTCTGCAATTTTCACATAAATCCTTGACTTGAATTTAGTGGCTGTAGGGGAGTCATGAACCAGTTACATGCCACAGGGAGGCATGCTCTAATTGGCCTAAGCTTGGACATGTGCCTACATCTGGGGCCAAGAGTTGAGTTGACTACATTCAACCCACATCTCTGAAAAGAAGGCAGATGGTTGTTTCCTTGGAAAATATCAGTGTTCCCAGGAGCAGGAGAACTGGGTGCTAAGAAGGCAGAAATAAAGATGTCTGCCCGAAGTGGGAGAGATTTCTTATACTTCAGCTGGGCTCACTTAAGTGTCTGCAGTCAGCTGTAATCTGGGTGCTCTAGGTTGGCCCCTTCAGCAGGATAGCCCAGGTTTGTTCCAGCAGTGGTAGTTAGGTGGTGGTAGGGTCTTAGAAGAAGGAGCAGAATGAACACATCACCTCCATGCATTCTCTTGGCCAGAGCAAGTCAAATGGCCAGCCTACCTTCAAACGGTGGGGAAATGGACTTCACCTCGCGGTGGCAGTCCCAGGTTTGTAACACATGTAAAAAGACTGAGTTGGGCCCGTGTACTTAGAAATCTTGGGCACCATGAGTCCTTTGTATTCTGACTTATTCGTATGGTGTTAACTATACAAAACATGTTTCGTTAAAAAATAATGCTGAGTAAAAGAGTTTCTGACACCTGGGAGAATGGTGTTCAGAGGCCAAGCCAGGCTTTCCTAGTGCTTCTGGACTGAGGTTGATGGAGAATGCAGAGAAAACTAATTATTTTTTTGTTTGTTTTCTAAATAGTTAAGAGCATATATCCTTTTGTTTTTATTATGGTAAAAAATATAATATGATCTACCCTCTTAAATTTTTAAGTGTACATTATAGTATTGTTAACTATAAGAACAATGGTGCACAGTATATCTCTCGAACTTTTTCATGTTTTATGACTGATACTTTATACCCATTGAACAACAGCTCTCCATTTTACCCTCCTCCCAGCCCTTGGCAACCATCCTTCTACTTTCTACTTTAGATGCCTTATATAAGTGGACTCATGCAGTATTTATCCTCCTGTGACTGGCTTATTTCACTTAGTGTGATATCCTCTAGGTTTACCATGTTGTAGCATATAACAGGATTTTCTTCTTTTTAAAGTTTGAATAATATTCCATGGTATGTGTGCACTACATTTTCTTTGTCTGTTTATATGTTGATGAATATTTAGGTTGTTTTCACCTTTTGGCTATAGTGAACAATGAACAAGGGTATAAAGATATATATATTTGAGATCCTGACTTCAAATCTTTGGGACAAATACCCAGAAGTGAGATTGCTGGATCATATGTGGTTTTGTTTTTAATGTTTTGCGCAACCTTTGTATTATTTTCCATAGTGACTGTACCATTCTACATTTTTACCAATAGTACACAAGGGTTTCACTTTCCCTACATCCTTGCCAGCACTTGTTTTTTCTTTTTCTTTTTTTTTTTTGCTTTGTTTAATAATGGCCATGCTAACAAGTGTGAGGTGATATCTCATTGTAGGTTTAACTTGCATTTCCCTGACAATGAGTGATGTTGCATATCTTTTCATGTACCTGTTGGCCATTTGTATGTCTTCTTTGGAGAACTTTCTGTTCAAATCTTTTGCTCATTTAAAAAATTGGGTTATTTGTGGGATATTTCCCTTAAGTTATAGGAATTCCTTATATTTTGGATATTAACCTCTTAACAGATACATGGTTTGCAAATATTTTATTCCATTCTGAAGCTGCCTTCTCACTCAGTTGATTGTTTCCTTTGCAGTGGAGAAACTGTTTAGGTTCATGTTGTCCCACTTGCATTTCGTTGCCTGTGATTTTTGTGTCACATCCAAGAAATCATTGCCAACACCAATGTCATGTAGCTTTTCCTTTATGTTTTCTTCTGGGAGTTTTACAATTTAAGGTATTACATTTAAGTCTTTAGTTTATTTTGAGTTGATGTTTGTCCAACAGAGGTGTAATGGCCACCACAATGAGAAAGTAGCATTCTACTGAAAGATGAAGTGGGCTACTACATAGAATATAACAGAATTTATTGTAGGGTAACTTACTTATTGGGAAGATAGGGTCAGAGCAGAAGGGACAACCCAGCAACTCTGTACAGATTAGTTTTCACTAACAGACCCCTGTTACTGTAATTATTTAATAGGATAACTCAGGTGCTAATGACTGATAGGACAAAGGGACAAAGAACACAGTGGTACCAGGAGCCATACTTCCCAGTGATCTTATGACAGATGATTGTTTGTAATCTATACTATTACTGGTTTGATATTTATCATGGTTGTCATGCCATTCTAGTTGTTAATAACAAAAATTTATAGCTACATTTTAAGAAACACAGATAATCATCAACTGGCATTGATATGCTTACTGAAGACATTGAAATTGGTCAAAAGTTACAGTATAGAAAGACACAAAAATGGAGATGGTTTTGTTCACATCTATATCTAGATAATGTTTGTGTATAACTGAAGATAAAGGTATAATTTCAATCTTTTGCATATGGATATTGTTTTCCCAGTATCATTTATCGAAGAGACTATCCCATTGTATATTCTTGATACTGTCTTGAAGATTAGTTGATTTATTTCTGGGCTCTCTATTCTGTTCTGTTGTTGTATATGTGTTTTTTAAAATATTTATTTATTTTTAGAGAGAGGGTAGGAGAGGGAGAATGAGAGGGTGAGAAATATCGATGTGAGAGAGAATCATCAATCAGTTGCCTCTTGCACACCTCCTGACCAGGGACTGAACTTGCAACCCAGCCATGTGCTCCAACTAGGAATCAAACCTGTGACAACTTTGTGGGATGACACGCAACCAACTGAGCCACTCCAGTGAGGGCTATATATCTGTCTTTATGCTAGTACTGTACTGTCTTTATTACTATATCTTTATAACTTATTTTGAAATCAGGAACTATAATGTCTCCAGCTTTGTTCCTCTCAAGATTATTTTGGCTACTCAGTGTCCTTTGTGGTTCCATATGAATTTTAGGATCTTTTTCTATTTCTGTAAAAATCAATTGGGCTTTTCATAAAGAGTATGTGGAATCTGTAGATAGCCTTGGCTAGCATGATCATTTAACAATATTAACTCTTTTTTTTTAAAGATTTTTTATTTATTTATCTTTAGAGGGGAAGGGAAGGAGAGAAGGAGAGAAATATCAATGTATGGTTGCATCTCATGCGTCCCCTGCTGGGAACTGGCCTGCAACCCAGGCATGTGCCCTGACTGGGAATCGAACCTTGATCCTCTGGTTCTCAGGCCCACGCTCAATCCACTGAGCTACACCAGCCAGGGCTAACAATATTAACTCTTCAAAACCATGAACATGGTATCATTTATTTGTGTCATCTTTAATTATTTCAGCAACATTTTATAGATTTCAGTTTGCAGGTCTCTTACCTCTTCGGTTAAGTGTATTCCCTGGTATTTTATGACTTTCCATTCTATTGTAAATGAGATTCTTCTCTTATTTTCATTTTTGGATTGTTCATTTTTAGTGTATAGAAGTGCAAATGACTTTCCTATGTTGATTTTGTTTCCTGAAACTTTACTAAGTTTGGTTACTAGTTCTAACACTATTTTGTGGATTTTTAAGGGTCTTCTACATATAAGATCATGTTATCTATGTACAAGACTAATTTTTCTTCTTTCTTTACAATTTAGATGCCTTTTATATCTTTTTCTTGCCTAACTGTTCTGGGTAGAAGTTACCCTATGCTGGATAGAAATGGCTAGAATGGATATCTTTTTCTTGTTGCTGATCTTAGAGGAAAAGGTTTTAGCCTTTCCTCACTATGATGTTAGCTGTGGACTTGTCATATATAACCTTTATAGGGTCAAGAGACTTTTTTATTCCTAGTTTGTTGAGTGTTTTTATTATGAAAGGTGTTGACTCTTGCAAAAAGCTTTTTCTGAACCTATTGAAATGATTGCCTTATTTTGCTGTGTACAATACACTTTTTTTGCCGAATTTTTAAAAAAGATTTATTTATTTATTTTTAGAGAGAAAGGAAGGTAGGGAGAAAGAGGAGGGACACATCAATGTGTAGTTGCCTCTCAAGTGCCTCCTGTTGGAGGCCTGATCCACAACCCTGACTGGGAATTGAACAAGTGACCTTTTGGTTCACAGGTCGACACTGAGTCCACTGAGCCACACCAGCCAGGGACCTTTTTAACAAATGATTTTATTTATTTATTTTTAGAGAGAGTGGGAAGGAGGGAGAAAGAGAGGGAGAAAAGCCAGATTTTTGAGGGAAAAATAAGGATGCACATTATATATGGGTAGTACTAATTCCATATCTATATAAATGTTTTTGATTCTTTTATGTATGCCTATGTGTTAAAAGTAGAACTCTAGAAAGCAATAATGATATCCATATGCAAAATAATACCCTGGAATATGATAATCAGTTTTCTTGAACTTACAACGAACTTGCAACGAAAGCAGTTTTGGCCAGTGATTCAATGAAATAAATGTAATGAAGAGTGACATATTGTTACTCACAGAGTAAGATAGATGATGTTGATTAGTTGATGCCAATTGTTATCAACTTGTTAAGATAGGTGATGCCAACTTTATTGCCATAGAGTAAAGAGTGTGACATTTCCTCATACACTTTAAGCAGGAGAAATTATTGGGAAATCCCTTGGAAAGTATTGAAATGGTTTTTGTACACTGCAAATTTTAATCTAAAAGCTATTAAATATGCTAAAGAGCATGGCAACAGAACTGCTGAGAGAAAGTTCAGACCTCCTCCCACAGGGAGTGTCATCAGATTGTGGGGCAACAGGAAGAAAAGCTTCTGCAGATGCCAGGACAGAAGAAGGCAATAGGAGGGAAACCTCCAAAGAGACCAGAGGTGGAGCAGGGGGTGGTTTCTGGAGCAGCACCAAGCTGGGATCTCTGTTCTGATCAAGATGATGCAAGAAGGTAAAAGGATTGCATGGGAAAAAATCATTCATGATTTCTCAGGGACATCTAAATGGCACTTTAACTTTATGAAGAGAGAAGGCTTGAACATGAGGACACAAATGAAACTTGCCCCAAAGCTTTCAGCAGCCTATGAGAATCAAACTTTGGAATTCCATTCTTATGTTATCAGTCTTCAAAAGACTTACAATTTTGAGCTGTACCAAATCGCCAATATGGACAAGGTCCCACTTACATTTGATGTGCCATCCAACAGAACTGTGGACATCAAAGGAGCAAAGACCATGGTTATTAAAACTAGTGGTCATGAGAAAACATATTTCACTATTGTTCTAGCCTGTTGTGCAGATGGGACAAAACTGCCACTTATGATCATCTTTAAAAGAAAAACATTTCCAAAAGAAAAGATTCCAAGTGGAGTCATTGTCCATGTGCATGAAAAAGGATGGATGAATGAATAAGGTAGGAAAATCTGGTTTAACAAAGGCCTGGAGGATTACTTAAAAAATCAGCTTTGCTTGTTTTTGATCACTTCAAAGCCCGTGTTACAGAAAGTGCAAAAGCAATTTCCGCAGGCTTGAAAACCCAACTTGCTGTGGTACCTGGTGGGCTAATCAGCCAAGTGCAACCTCTTGATGTGTCAGTAAACAAGCTGTTTAAGGCCCTAATGAAGAAAGAGTGGATGTTGTGGATTCAGTCAGCTGGTAATGATTTAACACCTACAGGCAGGATCAAGAAAGCATCCATCACCCAGGTTTGTAATTGGATCCTAAGATCCTGGAACCGTGTCAAGAAGGAAGTGGTTGTGATAGCATTTAAAAAATGTGGCATCAGCAATGCTACTGATGGAAGTGAGGATGGTGAAATTTACCAGGATGGGAAAAGTGACTCTTAAGAAGACACTGGTAATGCAGATATTGAAGAAAGTGATACTTCTGATGTTGACAGTGATGAAGAGTTCTTGGCCTTCTATGATGCATAAATATCATAAATTTGTTACCAGTACATAAAATTTCTTGTACCTTGTATCTGTTCTTGTGTGTTGTAATTATTTGTAACATAAAATTTCTTGTACCATAATGTTTAAAAAATGCTAAAATTTCTTAGTAATACAAAAAGGTATCTAAACATAAATAAGTAAAAATTGATTAATTAAAATGAAAGATTTTTTTTCCTGAAAGTTTGGGCCAAAATCGTGGGTGCACATTATACACAGCAAATACAGTATGTGATTTTTATCACTTATTCTATTACACTGGTGCATCATTTATCAATTTGCATATATTGAACCATGCTTGCATTATAGGGATGAATCCTACTTGGCTGTGGTACATGATCCTTTTAATGTGCTGTTGAATTTGGTTTGCCAGTATTTTTTAAAATAATTTTTGCTTCTATATTAATCATGTACATTGGCCCGTAGTTTTCTTTTCTTGTAATATCCTTATTTGACTTATGTGTTAGGGTAATGCTGACCTCATAAAATGAGTTTGGGAGTGTTCCCTCCTTTTTAGTTTTCTTGGAAGCATTTGAGAATTGGCATTAATTCTTTTTTAAATATTTGGTAAATTCATTAGTAAAACCATCTGGTCATGAGTTTTTTTGTGTTGGAAAGTTTTTTATTACTGATTTAATATGTTTACTAGTAATTGGTTGTACAGATTGTCTATTTCTCAGTGTATCAGTTTTTTAATTAAATATTGTATTATTGTTCTATCATGGTTGTCCCAATTTTTTCCCCCTTTCCTACCTCCACCCATTGCAACCCTGCTCCCCCAGTTAGTACTCACACTGGTCCATGTCTGTGGGTCTTTCATACATGTTCTTTGATTATTTGCTTCTCCTTCTATACAGCATTATCCCCCTCCACCCTCCATTCTGGTCACTATCAGTATGTTCCATGTTTCCACACCTGTGGTTCTGTGTATGTTGTTCATTAGATTCCTCTTATAGGTGAGGTCATATGGTATCTTTCTTAAATCAACTAGCACAATCTCCAGTTCCACCCACGCTGTTGCAAAAGTTAGGAGTTCCTTCTTTCTTTCTGCTGTGTAGAAAGAAACAGAATTTATACCATGGAATCATGGTGTAAATGTACCACAGTTTTTTGACCCACTCATTTACTGGTGGACATTTAGGCTCTCCCAAGTACTAGGCTACTGTAAATAATGCTGCTATGAATATATGGGTGCATAGGTTCTTTTGAATTTGTGTTTCAGGATTCTGAGGGTCTAATCCCAGCAGTGGAATTGCTGAGTCAAAACAGAGTTCCATCTTTAGTTGTTTGAGGAAATTCCACAGAGCTTTCCACAGTGGCTGCACCAGTCTGCATTCCCACCAACAGTGCGCTAGGGTTACCTTTTCTTCACATCCTCAGCAGCACTTGTTTGTTGTTTTGTTAGTGATGGTCATCCTGACCTTTGTGTGGTAGTATCTCATTGTGGTTTTAATTTGCATCTCTCTGATGGCTAGTGATATTGAGAACCTTTTCATATTTCTATGGGCCCTTTGTTTGTCCTCCAAGCAGTACTATCTTTTCAGGTCTTTTGCCCATTTTTTAATTGGATTGTTTGTCTTCCTGGTGTGGAGTTATGTGTGTTCTTTATATGTTCTGGAGATCAAACCCTTATCTGATGTGTTACTGGCAACTGTGTTTTCCAATGTGGTGGATCCCTATTCACTTTGATGATAGTTTCTTTAGCCATAAAGAAGCTTTTTAATTGGATGTAGTCTCATGTTTTCCCCTTATTTCCCTTACCCTAGGATATATACCGATGAAAATATTGCTGCATGGGATATCAGAAATTTTAATGCCTGTTCTCCTATTGGACTTTCATGGTGGTGTTGTGGAGCAGCTTGACAGAAACCTTTCCTCTTATCTGTAACACACCTGGGGGCCTTACTGAGAGATGCCCCATCCCTGGGGGGATGAAAGTGCTGATTTCCGTCCTCTTAGGCGTGCTGTCTGTGACAACGGCTCGTAGCCTCTGTTCAAAGCAGGTCCCAAATCATCAGGTTCCTGTTCTGGGCAGCAGATGTGTGGGGGCTCCGGCTGCAGGACTCCCCCATGGCCGCAACGGATGAGAATAAGTCTACCAAGACATGATCTGCTTGGGGAGGAAAGGCGGCTGATCTCAAAGGAGAAAGGCCAGGAGCCTTTTCCTCAATGGGTTTTTATTGGGTTCATTTGCATGGAAATACAGGGTGTATATGTAAAGCTCATCAGTCATTGTCAGGCAGTAATGATCAAACAATAGATAACATTCAAAGTACTATGAGGGCTTATTTTGAGTCAGGGTCAGATTGCTGAAGAGCCATAAAACTTTGGGGGAAACAAATTCATTTCATTGTTTGAACCTTATCATTTAAATTGAGGGTATTGGAAAAGCAGGTTTCACAGGATTTTATGCATTCTCTCTTAGGCCTGATCATCCCTGGGAATCCGCTTTTTCCAGCACAGGGCAGCACCCACCTCCGGCATTGTTTCAGGCTTAAATAGGGCAGGGGAAGTAAGGCAGCCAGGAGATTAGGAGACTCCTGCTAGACAGAATGAGAGCTCAGGCTATGTCAAAGCCATGGGGTGAGGGTCCATCACCCCCTTTTTCTATAGCCCCCCAAGTTCTTCTCTGAGGGCCCCTCATGACTGTGCTTGTCTTAAGTTGTCCCTCCCTTGTGGAATCTTACCCATCATTGGCTAACAGGTCATGCACTGGGGGCCAGGCAGGGTGAAGTGAAGTGGTCAGAGGTGGCGCTCCTGCCAGGGGGATAAACTTGTGTCTCCTTAGTGGCTTAGGGTCCCAATCTGAAGTGAGCAAGAAAGCTTGGACATCTTAGCTCACTCTCACTCAGCCTTAGCCATGGGGAGTTACAGCTTTTGAAACCAGGCAGGGAGGTTCCCAACATGTTGTGAATTATATTTTATCCATCTTGAGTTCATTCTAGTGCATGGTGTTAGGTTTGTAATCTAGTTTCATTTTGTTGCATTCACCTCTCCAGATCTCCTGACACCATTTGTTGAAGAGGCTCTTTTCACTACAATTTTTGCTTCTTCCCCCTTTGTTGAATATTAATTGACCATAGAAACTTGGGTTTATTTCTGGGCTCTCTATTCTGTTCCTTTGATCTATGTGTCTATTCTTATGCTAGTACCAGACTGTTTTGATTACCATGGCCTCGTAGTATAGTGTGATGTCAGGTATTGTGATCCCTCCTACTTTCTTCTTTCTCAATATTGCTGAGGCTATTTGGGGTCTTTTTTGGTTCCATATAAATTTTTGAAATGTTTGTTCTAGATCTGTGAAAGAAGCTATTGATATTTTAATAAGGATTGCATTGAATCTGTAGATTGCTTTGGGTAGTATGGGCATTTTAATGAATGAATTCTTTCAATCCATGATCACAGTATAAGCTTCCATTTATTTGTATCTCTCCTTAATTTATTTCTTCAGTGTTCTGTAGTGTTCCAAACAGAGGTCTTTTACCTCCTTGGCTAGGTTTATTCCTAGGTATTTTATTTTTCTTGTTGCTATATCTAATGGGATTTTTTCCCTAGTTTCTCTTTCTGATATTGCATTGCTGATGTACAAAAATGCCATTGATTTCTAAATATTGACTTTGTATCCCACTATATTGCCAAACTCACTTATTAGGTCAAGTAGAGTGGTGGAAACTAGGTGAAGTTTTTGGTGAAGACTATAGGGTTTTCTATGTACACTATAATGTCATTTATGAATAATGACAGTTGTACTTTCTCTTTTCTAATTTGGTTGCCTTTTATTTATTTTTCTTATCTGATCACAGTGGCTAGGACTTCCAGTACTGTGTTGAATAAGAGTGGAGAATGGAGACACACTTGTTTTGTTCCTGATCTTAAGGAGAGAGCTTTTAGTTTTTGCCCCTTGAGTATAATGTTGGCTGTAGGTTTCTCATATATGGTCTTTACAATGTTGAGGAATGTTCCCTCTATGCCCACTTTGCTGAGTGTTTTAATCTTAGATGGGTGTTGTACTTTATCAAATGAATTTTCATCATCTATTGATATGATCATGTAATTTTTGTCTTTTGTATTGTTTATGTGGTGTATTATGTTTATTAATTTGCAAATATTGTACTGTCTTTGCATCCCTGGGATGAATCCCACTTGATCATGTTGTATGACCTTTTTAATGTGTTACTGGATCTGGTTTGCCCGTTTATTGTTGAGGATTTTAGCATATATGTTCATCAACAATATTGACCTGTAGTATTCTTTCTTTGTTGTGTCTTTATCTGGTTTTGAAATTAGGTTGATGCTGACCTCATAAAAAGAGTTTGGGAGTCTTTCTCTTCTTGGATTTTTCGGAATAGTTTGAGCAGGATAGGGGTTAGCTCTTCCCTAAATGTTTTATAAAATTCTCCCGTGTAGCTGCCCACTCCAGGGCTTTTGTGTGCTGGGAGTATTTTGTTTACCCTTTCAATTTCACTAGTTGTTATCAGTCTATTCAAGATTTCTGCTTCTTCTCAACTCAGTTTTGGAAGATTAGATTTTTCTAGAAATTTGTCCATTTCACCCAGATTGTCCAATTTCTTGCAATTTTTTACAATCCTTTGTGTTTTTGTGATATCTTTTGTAACTTCTCCTCTTTGACTTCTGATTTTATTTATTAGGGCCCTCTAATAACTTCTTCTTGATGAGTCTGATTATAAGCTTGTCAGTTTTTTGTATCTTTCAAAGAATCACCTCCTGGATTTATTGATCCTTTGAATTGTTGTTTTGGTCTCTATGTCATTTCATTCTCCTCTAATCTTGACCATTACCTTCCTTCTTCTTGCTGTTGACTTTGTTTCTTGTTGTTACTCTAGTTCTTCTAGATGTAGGCTTAGAGTGTTTATTTGAGATGTTCCTATCTTTTTTGGATAGGCCTGTATTGCTATGAAATTCACTCTCAGGAATGCTTTCACTGTCCCATAGGTTTTGGGCTGTTACATGTTGATTTTCATTTGTTTCCAGAAATGTTTTGATTTCTTCTTTTATCTCATTATTAAACCATTCATTATTTAATAGCATGTTATTCAGTCTCCATGTCTTTGAATATTTTTGACTTTTTTTCTTGAGATTGGTTTCTGATTTCAGTCCATTGTGATCTGAAAAGCTTGATACAATTTCAATTTTCTTGAATTTGTTGAGGTTTGTTTTGTGTCCTCCTATGTGGTCTTTGAAAATATTCCATGTGCATTTGAGAACAAATGTATATTTTGCTTCTTTGGGATGGAAGGTTCTTAATCTGTCAATTAAGTCCATTTAATCTAGAGTATTGTTCAATGCCACAATATTGTTCTTGATTTTTTGCTTGGAAGATCTGTACATTGTTGTCAATGCTTAATTCCCCTATGATGAGTGTGCTGCTGTCTACATTTTTCTTGAAGTCCTCCGAGATCTTCGTTTAATATTTAGGTACTCCTATGTTAGGTGCATATATGTTTGCAAGGGTTATGTATTCTTGATAGGTCACTCCTTTAATTATTATGTAATGTGCTTCTTTGTCTCTTTTTATGGCCTTTGTTTTGAAATCTATTTTGTCTGATATAAGTATTGCTACCCCAGCTTTTCTTCTCACGTCTATTTGTTTGGTATATCTTTCTCCATCCATTCACTTTCAGTCTATGTTGATCTTTGGTTCTGCTGTAAGTCTTTTGTAGACAGCATATATGTGTCTCATGTTCTCTTAGCCATTCAGCTGCCTTATGTCTTTTGATTGGAGCATTTAACTGTTTACATTTAAGGTTATTTTTTATAGGTTCATATTCATTGCTATTTTTCCCTTTGTACTTCTGTTCCTCTCTCTCCCCTTTTTTTTTCCTTTCATTTTCTTAAAGTAGTCCCTTTAGCATATCTGGCAGTGCTGGTTTGGCGGAGATGTATTCTTTTAGCCTTTCTTTTTCTCTGGGAAACTCCTTATTTTGCCTTCCATTTTAAATGAGAGCTTCGCTGGGTAGAATAGTCTTGGTTGCAGGCCTTTACTTTTTATTACTTGGAATATTTCTTGCCATTCCTTTTTGACTTGTAGTGTTTCTGTTGAGAAATCAGCTGATAGCCTTATTGGAGCTTCCTTGTTTTCTTTTTTTTTTTAATTTTATTTTAATTGTTATTCAAGTACAGTTTTCTGTCTTTTACTCCCATCCCAATTCACCCCCCAGTGCTCCCCACCTGCCTCCCAATTCCACCCCTCTTAGTTTTGACCATGTGTCCTTTATACTTGTTCCTGTGACCCCTTCCCCTTTTCCCCTGAAATTCCCTCCCCTTTCCCCTCTGGTTACTGTCCTTATTATGTTACTGGCTGTTTCTCCCTGTTGCCTTTAAGATTCTCTCTGTGTCTTTAAATTTTGCCATTTTGACTACAAAGTGTCTTAGGGTAGGTCTCTTTGGGTTCATCATGGTTAGGACCCTCTGTACCTCCTGGACTTGTGTGAATTTTTCCCTCATCATTGCTTTTAGGGAAGTTTTCTGTCATTGCTTTTTCAAACAAGTTTTCTGTCCCTTGCCCCACTACATCTCCTTTTGGTATCACTGTGATACAAGTATTATTACGTTTCATGTTGTCCCACAGCTCTCTTAAACCCTCTTTGTTCTTTTTGAGTCTTTTCTCATTTTGTTGTTCTGACTGGGAGTTTTTTACTACCTTGCCTTCCAACTCTCTAATCCAATCCTCTGCTTCATCTAGCCTGCTTTTAATCTCTTCTACTGTGTTCCTCATTTTAGATATTATATTCTTCATTTCCTCCTGGCTCTTATTGATAGCTTCTGTGTCCTTTTTCCTGCTGGTGTAGTTCACATTAAGTTCCTTGTAGCTTTCATGGAGTTCCTTATAGTTCTTACTGACCTCCTTGAGCATTTTATAACCACTATTTTGAATTCAATGTCTGATAGTTTTCTTACCTCAATTTCATTTAGCACTCTTACTAGGGATTCCTCAGTTCCTTTTGATTGGGGGTTGTTTCTTTGCCCCCAATTAAAATGACTCTTGTTTGTTTCTTCATATTAGATTGATCTGCTTTGACTCCCTGTCTTCATGGTGTGACCTTCTGTGGTAGCAAACATGTGTGACTCGATGGTGTAGTCTCCTTGGTCTCCTGAAGTGGATGCTCTTGGAATGCACATAAAAGGACGGAAAAGAGAGAAAATAATGAAAATCATGAAGAAGACCATTTTGGAATTTGTCTCAATAGAATTCAGTGTTTATCACATTTTTTTTCTGGTTCCACCCCTGGTAATGTCAGATGGTGTCCTAGTCTGGGCGTAGGCAGCCTGTTTGAGAGTACAAGCAATCTACAGTCTGTGGCTGTCTCCTTTTGGTTTGGCTGGTCCCCTCTGTTCTGCCCTGCCAGATTTCCATCAACCCAGGGCCCGGGAGTGATTCATTTAATGACCCAGGAGTTCTGCCAGTACCTTCTCCACCTGCTTCCAGAGGGGACCTCCAGTGCGATCTGGAGGGTGGGAACTCTGGGTCACCCCCAGGGGGCACTGTTCAGTCTTCAGGGAAGATGGTGGGAGTGCTTCCCTACCCCTTAACCACACATCTTTTTCTGTCCCCAATTCTTTCTAATAATGTATGGTTTATGGTGAATTACTGTTGTTTCTGGTGGAGACCAATCTTTGTAAAGGGGGCAGCTCTTTTCTGGACGTGGAAGGCACCTCTGTCTATGTGCCAAGGCTGGACAGGGTCCTGAACACCCCCTGTTACTTCTGTATTTAATCTCTTTGATCTACGGTGTTCAGTGGATTAGGGCCCATGGAACATGTGGCTGGTAGTGTCTGGTAAAGGGCCATTTTAGAGCTTTTTCTTCTTTCTCCTTTGGAAATGCACCCCACCATGGGCTCCTGAGCCTGGCCTCACTGATCTGCAAATCCTATAATCCTGCAGGTGGGTTTTGGCCTCATCTCTCTGTGAAAGGTCTGCCTGGCAATAGCAAATCCCAAGAGCTCAGCTTCTGGCCATCCAGTCCCCAGCCTGCCCCTCTCTCAAAGGAGACTTGGATTTGAACTCTCTCCACATTGTATAGTCCCCTGCTCACCAGCCATGCTGTGTTGGGTCCCACAGTCCCTTCAGCATGACTCTATCCCTGTGAGTTCTTTGTTGAGAGAGCTGCTGCACATACACTCATGTATACTTGAGCACCAGGTCTCTACTGAGTCTCAAGTCTTGCCTCATCCCCTCTTTTAAAAGAGTTTGTGTGTGACACTGCACTGCAGTACTGAGCCCTGGGGGGCCTGTTCTCTGCATGCTCCCTCTCCTCAAAAATCTCAAGGTCTCTCTCAGTCAGAGCTGGCCACAACCCATCAGAGCTTGCCACAACCTGTCACAGTCTCTGACAGTTTTAGATAAAGTTTTTGTCTGGATCTCTCCTGAGTGGCACTGGGAAGGTCTCTCAGTGATACTATATCATGGGGCAGTGGCAGAGCTCTTTCCCTGCTCCCTCCACTGATTCTCAGCCTTGGGCAGGCCTGCTACCACCATTCTGTTTCAGTCAGCACCTCTCTAGCTGTCTCTCTGCACCTGGAACTCATGGTTCCTGAACCGATCCACAGCCACCCTGAATCTGTGCAGCCAGAAGTGCCTGGTTGGACAGTGGTGATGGCAGTTTCTCCATTAGGAAAGCCCAGGCCACCTGCCCCCCAGTGTCATGCAGGTGGGCAGGCTCTTGTGCACTCACGCACACTCCCCGCACTCTTGTCCACACACACACTCACACATGCTCTCACTCACTCTTCATTGGGTTTTTGAGTTGATTGCTCTGTGGTTTAGCTGCAAAACCAGTCTGGGTCTAGGAGGAAATGGACAGAGCTTCCAGCTCTTCTGCAGCCATCTTGGATCTGAATGCATCACCTTTGATATATCATTTGCTTCTACCAATTTGTCCATTCCATGTATTGTATCAAATTTGTTGTCATATAATTCACCATAGTATTCTCTAATGATCTTTTTCATTCCTGCAAAATTGGTATAATCTCTTTTCTTTCACTTATGATTCTAATAATTTAAGTTTTTTCTGTTGTTTTTTTCTAGGTCAGTCAGCTAAAAGTTTGTCAGTTTTGTCAATATTTACAAGTTACCAAGTTTTGATTTCACTGATTTTCTCTAGTATTTTGTGTTTCACTATTTCATTTATTTTTAAAAATTTGTATTAAAGTAGGACTTCAGGCCAAGATGCAGGCATAGATAGACACACTGTGCTTCCTCACACAACCAAAAGAAGGACAAAAACAATTTAAAAATAAAAAGCAACCAGAATTGACAGAAAATCGAACTGTATGGAAGTGTGACAACCAAGGAGTTAAGAAAGACACATTCATCCAGACCAGTAGGAGGGGTGAAGACAGACAGCAGGAGCAGAGAGGGCTTGCTGCAAAGTGTTGGCTGGTGGACCCAGTGAGGGGGAAGGTAGTGGAGGGGCATGGTGAGGAAGGCGGCTGGCGGACCAGGTGATCTCATATTCACCCACAGATAAACCAGGCAAAACTGGTAGTGGGACAGATGTGCAACCCACAGTCCCAGTGTAGAGAACTAAAGCCTCAAACCCCTAATTGAAAACATCTATGGGGCTTGAGGAGCCAAGAGAAACTCCCAGCCTTACAGGAGAGTTTGTTGGAGAGACCCACAGGGTCCTAGAACATACACAAGCCCACCCACACAGGAATCAGCACCAGAAGAGTGCAATTTCCTTGTGGGTAGTGGGGGAAGTGACTTAAACCCGGCAGAAAGTGAAGCAAGTACCATTGTTCCCTCTAGGACCCTTGCCCCGTATACAGCATCACAACCTAGCAACGTGAGTTGCTCTGCCCTGGTGAACACCTAAGGCTCTGCCCTCACTACATAACAGGCATGTTGAGACAAAAAAAAAAAAGGTCCAAATGAAAGAACAGATCAAAGCTTCAGAAAAAATACAACTAAGCAACGAAGAGGTAGCCAACCTATCTGATGCATAGTTCAAAACACTGGTGATCAGGATGCTCACAGAATTGGTTGAATTTGGTTGCCAATTAGATGAAAAAATGAAGGCTATGCTAAGTGAAATAAAGGAAAATGTACAGGGAACCAATAGTGTTGGGAAGGAAACAGACTCAAATCAACAATGTGGACCAGAAGGAAGAAAGAAATATCCAATCAGGAAAGAAGGAAGAAACAAGAATTTAAAAAACTGAGGAGAGGCTTAGGAACTTCCAGGACATCTTTAAACATTCCAACATCCAAATTATAGGGGTGCCAGAAGGGGAAGAGGAAGAGCAACAAGTGGAAAACTTATTTGAACAAATAATAAAGGAGAACTTCCCCAATCTGGCAAAGGAAATAGACCTCCAGGAAGTCCAGGAAGCTCAGAGATTCCCAAAGAAGTTGGACCCAAGGAGGAACACACCAAGGCACACCATAATTACATTAGCCAAAATTAAAATGACGGAGAGAATCCTAGAAGCAGCAAGAGATAAGGGGACAGTCACCTACAAAGGAGTTCCCATCAGACTGTCAGCTGATTTCTCCAAAGAGACCTTGCAGGCAAGAAGGGGCTGGAAAGAAGTATTCCAAGTCATGAAAGGCAAGGACCTACATCCAAGATTACTCTATCTAGCAAAGCTTTCATTTAGAATGGAAGGGCAGATAGAGCACATTTCAGATAAGTCAACTTAAAGGAGTTCATCATCACCAAGCCCTGAATATATGAAATGTTAAAGGGGTTTATCTAAGAAAAAGAAGATAAAAAACATGTACAGTGAAAAGACAGCATACTCACAATTATTAACCACACCTAAATCAAAAACAAAAACAGACTAAGCAAACAACTAGAACAGGAACAGAAACACAGAAATGGAGATCACATGGAGGGTTATCAACAGGGGAGTGGAAAGAGGAGAGAGGGGAAAAGGTATGAGAATAAGTAGCATAGATGGTAGGTAGAAAATAGACAGGGAGGTTAAGAATAGTATGGGAAATGTAGAAGCTAAGGAACTTGTAAGCATGACATATGAACATGAACTAAAGGTGGGGAACATGGGTGGGAGGGGGTGTACAAGGTGGAGGGGAATGAAGGGGGGGAATGGGACAACTGTAGTAACATAATGAATAAAATATTTAAATTTTTTAATTACAGTATAGTTGGCATTCAGTATTAGTTGTAGGTATACAGTATAGTGATTCGACATTCACGTATGTACCTTACAGTGTGATTACCACACTAAGTCTAGGAACTGTCACTGTGAAAAATTGGTATAATATTATTGACTATAGTCCCTAAACTTTATGCTATATCTTTGTGGCTTATTCATTTTATGACTGGAAGTTTGTACCTCTTATTTCCTTTCATCTATTTTACACCCATTCTTCTCCTGATTACCTCTCTGGAACCATGAATTTGTTTAGCTTCTGAGTTTGTTTTTGTTGTTTTGTTTGTCTTTTTTTTTAAGATTTTATTTATTTATTTTTAGAGGGGAAGGAAGGAGAGAGGGAGAGAAATATCAATGTGTGGTTGCCTCTTGTGCATCCCCTGCTGGGAACTGGCCTGCAACCCAGGCGTGTGCCCTGACTGGGAATTGAACCACGATCATGTGGCTTGCATGCCCATGCTCAATCCACTGAGCTATGCCAGCCAGGGCTGTTTGTCTTTTTTTTTAGATTTCACATCTAAGTGGTATTATAGGGTATTTGTCTTTTTCTGTCTAACTTATTTCACCTCTAAGTCCAGTTATGTTGTTACAAATGGCAAGATTTTATTCTTTTTATTACTAGGTAATATTCCATTGTATATGCATATCAAATCTTCTTTATTCATTCATCTATTGATGATTACCTAAGTTGCTTCCATATCTTGGCAGTCATAAATAATGCCATTATGAACATTGTGGTGCATATATTGCATATATCTTTTCAAATTAGTATTTTTGTTTTCTTCTAATAAATACCACAAAGTGGAATTCCTAGATCATATGGTAGTTCTATACTGGCTGAATCAATTTCTAATCCTACCAACAGTGCACAAGTGTTCCCTTTTCTCCATATCTTCACTGGCACTTGTTATTTGTTAGTTTTTGAAGAATCATTTTGATAGGTATGAGGTGGTATCCGTTGTTTCAATTTGCATTTCCCTGATGATTATTAATGCTGGGAATCTTTTCATATGTCTGTTAGCCATCTGTAGTCTTCTTCTGAGAAATGTCTATCCATGTCCTCTGCCCATTTTTAAATCAGATTGTTTGTTTATGTTGAGGTGTATGATTTTCTTACATATTTCAGATATTAACTCCTTATTGGATATATCATTTGAGAATACCTTCTCCCATTCAGTAGATTGTCTTTTTGTTTTGTTGATAGTTTCCTATTCTGTGCAGTGGCTTTTTAGTTTGATGTAGTCATATTTGTTTATTTTTGCTTTTGTTTCTCTTACTCAAGAAGAATTGTCCAGAAAGGTATTGGAAAGACCCATGTCAAAGAGCTTACTGCCTGTGTTTTCTTCTATGAGTTTCATAATTTCAGGTGTTAAATTTAGCCTTTAATCTATTTTGAGTTTTTTTTATATATATGATGTAAGAAGTAGTCCAGCTTCATTCTTTTACATGTGGTATCCACTTTTCCCAACACTTGTTATTGAAAAGACTGTCATTTCTCCATTGTACATTCTTGCCTCCTTTGATTAATTCACCATATACAGGAGGGTTTATTTAAGGGCTTTCTTTTCTGTTTCATTGATCATTGTATCAATTTTTGTGCCAGTACCAGACTTTTTTTACTTTTTACAATACTGTAGATTAATTTGAAATCAAGGAGCATGATACCTTTAACTTTGTTCCTTTTTCTTAAGATTTCTCTATTTGGGATCATTCATGGTTCTGTATAGATTTTAGGATTACTTTTTCTACTTCTGAGAAGAATTCTGTTGGTATTTTAATTGGTATTGCATTGAAACTGTAGATTTCTTTGGTGGTATGGACATGTCAATGATATTAATATTTTCAGTCCATGAGCACAATATAGCCTTCCACTTATTTTTGCTCACTTCAATTTCTTCAGTGTCTTAGAGATTTCAGAGTAAAGATGTTTCACTTCCTTGGGTAAATTTATTGCTAGGTATTTTACCCTTTTTGATGTGGTTACAAATGGAATTGTTTTTAGTTTATCCTTCAGATCATTTGTTATTAGTGTATGGAAGCACAGTGGATTTTTATATATTAATTTTGTTTCCTGCAACTTCACCGAATTAATTTATTAGTTCTAATAGTTTTTTTGGTGGAGTCTTTAGGATTTTGTTTTAAACCTCACCTGAGAATGTGTGCATTGAGTTTAGAGAGAGAGAAAGGAAAAGTGAGAAACATTGATATGAGAGAAACATCAATCAGTTTCCCCCCATATTTGCCCCACCTGGAGACTGAATTTGCAACCTAATTATGTGCCCTAACTGAAGGTTGAACCTCCAACCTTTTGGTATAGGAGATGACACTCTAACCAACTGAGCCACTCAGCTAGGGCCTAAGATTTTTATATATAACATTTTGTCATCTGCAAATACAATTTTACTTTCTCCTTTTCAATTTAGATGCTTTTTATTTCTTTTTCTTGTCTCATTACAATGGTTAAGACTTCCAGTACAATATTGAATAATAGTGGTGGACATCTTTGTCTTGTCCCTTATCTTAGAGGAAAAGCTATTAGCTTTTCACCACTGATTATGATATTACCTGTGGGTTTGTTGTATGTTCCCTTTACTCTATAGAAGTAAGTTCCCTCTATACCCACTTTGTTCAGAGATTTTTTAAAATCATAAATGGGTATTAGATTTTATCATATGCTGTTTTGCATCCCCTGTAATGATCATATAATTTTCATTTTTGGTTTTGCTGATGCAACCAATATGACAGAAATGCAAAGGGTCAACTTCTGGCCAAGACAGAGGTGCAGGTAGATACACTTTGCTTCCTTACACAGCCAAAAGAAGGACAACAACAAATTTAAAAACAAAAAATAGCCAGAACTCTCAGAATTTGAACTGTATGGAAGTCTGACAACCAAGGAGTTAAAGAAGAAACATTTGTTTATACTGGTAGGAGAGGCAGCCCAGGAGGACAGGATGTACAGCAAGGTGGTGGCTCTCAGACCATGTAGGTCCCACATTTGCATGTGGATAAACTGGAAGGAACAACCTGGGGAGGAACAACTGAGGAGCGAGACGGAACATGCAACCCAGCGTTCCAGCACAAGACAAGAAAGCCTCAAAACCTCTGGATGTAAAAACCTGTGGGTGTTGTGTCATCAGGAGAAACTCCAAGCCTCATAGGAGAAGTCATTTTAAGGACCCATTTTCAGGGTCAAAGAATGTATAAAACTCCACCCAGTTGGGAATCATCACTAGAAGGGCCCAGTTTCCCTAGGGGTAGCAGGGGAACTGACTGAAAGGTGGCTGAGAGCCAAGCAAGAGGTATTGTTCACTCTCTGACCACTCCACCACATACAGCACCAAAATGCATCCATATGGATTGCCCTGCCCCAGCAAACACCTAAGGCTCTGCCCCTCACAACTTAACAGGTGCTCTGAGACAAAAAAATATGGCCCAGATGAAAGAACAGATCAAAACTCCAGAAAAGCAACTAAGAGATGAAGAGATAGCCAACCTATCAGATATATGGTTCAAAATATTGGTAATCAGAATGCTCACAGAAACGGTTGAGTATGGTCCCAAAATAGAGGGAAAAGCAAAGGCTATGCAAAGCAAAATAATGAAAAATATATAGAGAACCAACAGTGAAGGAAAGGAAACTGGGACTCAAATCAACGATTTTGAGCACAAAGAAGACATAAACATTCAACCAGAACAGAATGAAGAAACAAGATTTCAAAAAAAATGAGGAGAAGCTTAGGAACACTGGGACAATTTTAAATGTTCCAACATCAGAATCACAGGGAGGCCAGAAGGAGAAGGGGAAGAGCAGGACATTGAAAACTTGTTTAAAAAAATAATAAAGGAGAACTTCCCCAGTCTGGCCAAGGAAATGGAATTTGAGGAAGTCTAGGAAGCTCAGAGAGTCCCAAAGAAGTTGCACTCAAGGAGGCACACACCAAAGCACATCATAATTACATTACCCAAGATTAAAGACAAGGAGAGAATCTTAAATGCAGCAAGAGAAAAGGAGACAGTTACCTGCAAAGGAGTTCTCATAAAACTATCAGATGATTTTTCAAAAGAAACCCTGCAGGCAAGAAGAATCTGGAAAGAAGCATTCAAAGTTATGAAAAGCAAGGACCTACCTCCAAGATTACTCTACCCAGTAAAGCTATCATTTAGAGTAGAAGGGTAGATAAAGTGCTTCCCAGACAAGGTCAAGTTAAAAGCATTCATCATTACCAAGCCCTTATTATATGAAATGTTAAAGGGATTTATCTAAAAAAAGAAGGTGATTAAAAATATGAACTGTAAAATGACAACAAGCTCACAACTATCAACAAATAGATGTAAAATAAAACTAAGAGAACAACTAGAAGAGGAACAGAGTCCCGGAAATGGAGATGCTATGGATGGTTATCAGTGCAGGAGGGAAAGGGGGAAGAGAGGGAAAAGGTAAGGTATAGGGGTTAAGAAGCATAAATGTTAGGTACAAAATGGACAGGGGGAGGTTAAGAATAGTATAGGAAATGGAGAAGCTGAAGAACTTACATGTATGATTCATGCACATGAACTAAGTGGAGGGGGATGCTGGTGGGAGGAGGGGTGCAAGATGGAGGAGAATAGAGGGGAGAAAAAACATGACAACTGTAATAGCATAATCAATAAAATATACTTTCAACAGGCTGACAGTGACCAGAGGGAAGAGGGAGGGGATAATGGGGGGAAAGGGAGAAGGGTCTACTGGAACAATTATAAAGGACACAGTGACAATAACAAGGGGGCATGGAAAGAAGGCAGGGAGAGAAAGACAGAAAACTGTACTTGAACAACAATAAAAAAGTGTTAAAAATAAAATAAAATAAAAGATATTAAAAAAACAGATATGTTGTTATTGCATAGCCTTTTATACATTAATTAGTAGATTGTTCTCATTGTTTGTAGATTCTGTATTTTCAGATTCACCTATTCATTAAAATTGATTTGTAACCTCCAAAAATAAAATAAAATATATGTAAAAAAGAAATGCAAAGGGTGATTGAAGAATACTATAAACAATTATATTAGATAACATAGAAGAAATGGATAAATTTCTAGAAACATGCAACCTTTCAAAAATGAACCAGGAGGAAACAAAAATCTGAACAGAATGATTACTAGCATTGAAATGAAGCAGTAGTCACAAAATTCCAACAATACAAGAAGCTATAAAGCAGTATTAAGAGAAATTGAAGAAGGCACAGTGAAATGGACAGGTATTCAGTGTTCATGGATTGGCTAAATCAACATAGTTAAAATGTCCATATTACCCAAATCAATATATAGATTGTATGTAATCTGCATTAAAATCCCAATGACATTTAAAGAAAAACCAAAAACAATCATCAGATTTATATGGAATCACGAAAGACCTCAAATAGCCAAAGCAATCCTGAGGGGGGGAAAAAAAAACTGGAGGTGTCACATTCCTTGACTTCAGATTATACTACAAAAGGATGGTAATTAAAACACCATAGTATTAGCAGACAAACACACAAACATAGAGCAATGAAACAGAATTGAAAGCTCAGAAATAAACCCAGATGTATATGCACCAATAATTTTTGCCAAAGGAGCCAAAAATATACAATGGAGAAAAGAAAGCCTCCTCAATAAATGGTTCTGGGAAAATTAGAAAGCCACATGCGAAATAATGAAACCAGACTACACTTTGTCCTCATATACAAAAGTTTACTCAAAATGGATCAAACACCTAAATATAAGACCTGAAACAATAAGTTACGTAGAAGAAAATATAGGTACTAAACTTATGGACCTTGGTCTTAGGGAAGATTTTGTGAATTTGATCCCAAGGACAAGGGAAGTACAGGCAAAAATAACTGAATGGGACTATACCAAACTAAAAAGCTTCTGCACTGCAAAAGAAACTGACGAGAAGACAAAAAGACCACCAACCAAATGGGAGGAGACATTTACAGACAACAGCTTCCACAAGAGGTTAATATCCAAATTATACAGCCGAAGTGCCCATCAGTAAATTAGTGGATAAAAAAACTATGGCACATTTACACAATGGAATACTACACACCAGAAAGAAAGAATTCCTAACTTTTACAACGGCATGGATGGAACTGGAAAATACCATGCTAAGTGAAATGAGCCAGTCGGTGAAAGCAATACCTTATGATCTCATCTATAAGAGGAATCTAAGAAACAAAATTAACTAATGAACAAAATAAAACCACAAGCATGGAAACATGGAACAGGCTGAAAGTGACCAGAGGGGATGGGGGAAGGAGATAAAAGTGGAAAGGGGAAGGGACCAGTCAAATAACATGTATGAGTGACCCATGAGCATAGACAACTGGACAACATTATTGGAATTGATCGTGGAGCAGGGGGTGGGATGGGTGGAGGAGGGCAAAGAAGTAAAAATTGGGACAACTGTAATAGAATAACTATAAAAATGGTTAAAAAATAAAGAGCTCATACCACTCAACACCAAAGAAGCAATCCAATTAAAAGATGTGCCAAGGGCCTGAATACACACTTTTCTCAAGAAGACATACAAATGGCCAACAGAAATATGAAAAAAAAGCTCAACTTCACTACTTATTAGGGAAATGTAAAACTACAATGAGATACTACCTCACATGTGTCAGAATGCCGATTATCAACAAGACAAGTAATAACAAGTGTTGGAGAGATTGTGGAGAAAAATGAATCCTCACTTACTGCTGGTGAGAACGTAAACTGGTACAGCCACTATGGAAAATAGTATGGAAGATCCTCAAAAAATTAACAGAGTTACCAGATGACCCAGCAACTCCTCTTCTGGATATCTGCCCAAGAAATTGAAAACATTTATTCATGAAGATCTATGCACCCTTATGTTCATTGCAGCATTATTCCCTGTGGCCAAGACATGGAAACAACTGAACTGTCCTTCAATAGATGATTAAATAAGGATTTGCTACAAATGTACAATGGAATACTGCTCAGCCACATGAAGAGACGAAATATTGCCATTTGCAACAGCATGGATGAACCTTGAGACTATTATGCTAAGCAGAGTAAGTCAGACAGAAAAAGTTAAGAACCATATGATTTCACTCATATGGAACATAAAAGAGAAAGCAACAAGTGAATAAGCAAGAAAGACAAAACCTCATAAATACGGTGTGGTTGTTAACAGAAGGTTGGGGAGTGGAGGAGTCATAAAGGGTAAAGGGGGTCAAATATATGGTGACAGAAGATGATTTGACTTTGGGTGGTAGGCACACAATGTAATATGTAGGTTGTGTCAAAAAAACGTACACTTGAAACCTATGCAATCTTACTGACCAATGTTACCCCATTACATAAAAAAATAAATGAACAAAAACTCTGAACAATAGTCCAGGACCAGGTCACTTCACAGGTGAATGCTGTTTAATTTAAAGAATTAATATCCATCCTTCTCAAATTATTGCAGAAAAATTTGAAGAAAAGGGAATACATCCAAATTTATTCTACAGAGTCTGCATCCATTACCCTGATACCAAAACTAGACAAAGACGCTGAAAAAAAAAAAAGAATATTACTGGTCTATTTCATCTATATCTGTTCTAATCTTTATTATTTCTTTCTCTCTGCTGGCTTTAGGTTGTTTTCTCTTCCTAATTACATGGTGTATAGTTAAGCTATTGACTTGACATCTTTCTTCTTTGTTAATGTATGCTTTTACAGTTAATCTCCCTCTTAAGCACTACTTTTGTTGTGATCCATAAGTTTGGTATGTTGTGGTTTTCTTTTTCTTTGATGGTACTTATAGTTTTCTTTGCGATTTCTTCTTTCACCCATTGGTTGTTTAAGAAAGTGTGGTTTAGCCCTTGATGGTGTGTCTCAGTGGACTGAGCCATGGCCTGTGAAAAAAAAGGGTCGTTGGTTCCATTCCCAGTCAGGGCACCTGCCTGGGTTGCAGGCCAGGTCCATAGTTGGAACCATGTGAAAGGCAACCACACATCAGTGTTTCTTTCCCTCTCTATCTCCCTTCCTTCTCCTCTTTAAAAATAAATAAATAAATAAATAAAAATATTTTAAAAAAGAAAGTGTTATTTATTGTATGATCTCATACATGAAGTCTTAAAAAAAAAAAACCCTGCCCCAATAACAAAACCCTCCAAACTCATATAAAAAGAGATCAGATTTGTAGTTACCAGAGGTGTGGGGTAGGGGAGTTTGGGGAAGGGGTTTTGGAGGTAAGTGGTTAAAAGGTACAATCTTCCAGTTATAAGATATATAAGTAGTAGGAATGTAATGTACAACATGATGACTATAGTTAATGTTGCTGTATGATATATAGGAAAGTTGTTAAGTGTAGACTAAAAATTTTCCTTTTATTGTATCTAAATGAGGCAATGGATGTTAAATAAACCTATCATAGTAATCATTTTACAATATATGTAAATCAAACATAATGCCCTACATCTTAAACTTATACAGTGATATATATTATTTTTCAATAAAACTGGAAAAAAATTTAGAAACAATGTGTGCTTAATTTCCACATATTTATGATTTTTTTCACTTTTCTTTGTGCTATTGATTTTGTGTTTTATTGCTATTGCTATTGATTTTGTGTTTTATTGCATTGTGATAAAAAAGATACTTTATAAGATTTCAATGTTTTAAACTTTATTAAAACCTGTGTGGCTAACAAATGACTTATCCTGGAGAATATCCTTTGTGGGCTTGAGAAGAATGTGAATTCTGCTCTTAGGTGGAATGCTCTGTATGTATACAATTGATTTATAGTGAGGGCGTTTTTTTTTATTTTTTCCCTATTACCATTTAGTCCCTTTATACCTCCCCCACCTGCCCCTGGTTTATAGTGTTTTCTTCTGTCCTCTATTTCTCTGTCTTTTCATGGTTTTCTATTTATTAGTGAAAGTTGGGAATTTACAATCTAACTATTATTATAAACTATATGTTTCTCTCTTCAATTCTGCCAATTATTTTTATTATGGGACTGTGTTTTTAGGTGCATATATGTTTATAATTGTTATATTCTCATGTTGTGTCAAACTTGTTATCAATATTCTTTGTCTGTTTTAAACTTTTCAATTTAAAATCTATTTTGTCAGCCAAAATGTAGCCACATCAACCCTTTTTGTTTACTATTTGCATGGAATATCTTTTCCACTTTGTACTTTGAACTTTTTTATGTAACTAATCTAAAGTGAATCTTTTATAGCATGTAGATGGATGCTGTTTTTTACTCACTCTTCCATTTCATTTATCCAGACTGCTGATAAAGAAGGATTTACTTGTGGCATTTATGAATTTGTATTTTGTATGTCTTGAATATTCCTCAGTTTTTCCATTGCTGCTTGTATGTTGGTAGTGTATAATTTTTGTTCCCTTCTTATTTCTTTTTAGTTATTTTTAGTTATTACCTTGGAGATTGTAATTAACATCCTAACCCAATAATAACTAGTTAAAATAATACCTGCTTAGTTTCAACAGTGCACAAACACTCTACTCCTATGCATCTCTGTCCTTTCTCTTTATATTGTTATTGTCACAGATGACATCCTTATGTGTTGTGTAGCCATTAACATAGAACTTAACTTACTGTTTCATGCATTTGCCTATTATATTGCATAAGATAAAGAGAGAAATTATATACCATATCAGAATTACAATACTGCTGGCTTTCACATTTGTCTATGTAGTTACCTTTACCAGTGTTTTCTTTTTCCTTTTTATATGGCTTTGAGTCAGTCATTAGTGCCCTTCATTTCAGCTTGAAAGGCTTCCTTTAATATTTAGTGTAGGACAGATCTACAGGTAATGAACCCCCTCAACTTTTGTTTGTCTAGAAATGTCTTAATGTCCCCTTCATTAATTCTTGGTTGATTATTATTTTTTCTTCAGACTCTATCCCACTGTCTTTGTTCTTCATGGCATTTGAGGAGAATTGGCTTTTCATCTTACTGAGGATCCTTTGTATGTGATGAGTCACTTCTTTCTTGATGCTTTCCCAGTTTCTTCTTTGTCTTCGCACTTCAGTGAGTTGGCTGTAATGTGTGTTATTGTGGTTCTCTTCGAGTTTATCCTGCTTGGAGTTTGCTAAGCTCCTTGGACATGTATATTCATGTCTTCTCAGATTTAGGAACTTTCTGATTATTATTCCTTAATTTTTTTCAGTTTCTGCTGGAACTCCCATAATGAGTATGTTGCTATATTTTATGATGTCTCAGAGGTACCTAGGGCTCAATTATTTTTATTCACTCTTTTCTTTTTCAAGTCCTCGTCTAGGTAATTTCAAAATCACTGATGCTTTCTTTCTGACAGCTTAAATCTGCTGTTGAATCCCTCTAGAGACATTTTACTCCCAATAATTGTATTTGTCAGCTTGAGAATTTGTTTGGTTTCTTATTATAATTTCTATCTTTGTTAACACTGTCATTTCCATACATCATTTTTATGATATTCTTTAGTTCCTTGTTCATGGTTTAAAAAATCATTGGACATATTTAAGACAGTTGATTTAAAATCTTTGACTAACAATTTCAGTATCTGTTCTTCCTCAGGAATTCCTGTTTTAAATTCCTGTTTTGCTGTGAATGAACTATATTTTTTATATTTTTCCATTTTTGGTTTAAAACAATATTTTGAGTATTTTATTGTGATACTTATGAAAGTCTGATTCTCTCACTTCTTAGAGTTTGCAAAATCAAGTTTCTTGTGGGCTAGAGCCATTCATTTGTGACTTATCCAAACTTTTTTTTTAACAAAGTGGGTATTTCTTGTGTGTCATCAGTTATTAAAATTTCTATTCTGTTATCTCTACAGCCATCCTGTAACCTAGCAAAGACTTTGTTAAATGTCTGACTCTCCAAAGGGAAAGAAAGTAAAAAACAAACAAACAAACAAATATACTCCCTCTTTAAATCCCAAGGAAGCTGCTTCAGCCTGTGGAGACTGAAACAATGACTGCCAGACTTTGTGCTGGCTCCTCAGTGTTCAGTACCAACACTCAGAACACATAACCTTGAGTTACAAAAGACAGAGCTCTTATTGCCCACCCTGGCCCCAGCCAGCTGCAACCAGGAGTGTGGCCTGCTGCCTGCATGGCTTCCTGCCACAAAGTTGAAAGATAACAGATGGCAGCCAATACCTCACTGAAAGGCTGAAATTCACTGAAATATACTGACATTTGCCAGCTCTTCATCATTCTTTTCCCTGGATACTGCAAGTGTTCACTTGACTCCAGAGTTCCAAAACATTTGATTCAGGCAGTTCCTACAAGTTCAATAATTATTTAGGTGGAGGGATGGACTTTTGGAGCTTCCTACTCTGTCATCTTCTGTCTAGATGAAGGCACTTATTTCGCTTGGGTAGAAGCCTGAAAGGGAAATGAGAAGTGCATGTTTAATTTTTAAGGAACTGCCAAACCGCTTTACAAAGTACCATTTTACAATCTTACCAACAGTTTATGAGAGTTCAGTTGCTCTACATCTTTACCAGTAATTGGTGTGGTCAGGCTTTATAATTTTAGATTTTCCAATGAGTATCTAGTCATGTCCCTTGCTTTTAACTTGCATTTTCCTAATAACTAATGATGCTCAGCATCTTTTCATATTGTCACCCATGTTTCTTTTTTGGTAATAGAACTGATCAATCTTTTGACCATTTTTACTTAGATTGTTTTTTTCTTAGTGTTGAATTTTGAAAGTTTGTTATATATTGTGAATGAAAGTCCTTTATCAGCTATATGATTAGGAAATATTTTCTCCCAATCTGTGGCTTATTTTTTCATGTTTAACAGTGTCTTTTGAAAATTATTATTATTGGTCTTATATTAGTTATTAATAGTTAGATTATCTCATTTACTCACCACAAAATAGTAGTGGAGCTATTATTACTTCCCCATTACAGGTGAAGAAACTGAGACTCAGAAGAGTTTGTCACTTAACCAAGATCACAAATTAGTGAGTGGTGGAGCCAGAACTTGAAACCAGGGCCTTCTCAGTCCATGGATTGAGATCTTAACCTCAACTCTAGACTAATACTCGTGCTTTAGGTGCTGGGATGAAAGTCTCTTCTGGATAAATATGCTTGGCAACAGCACCTCTGCTGCCAGAAGAATACATGTCTGCCATGCCTCTTTCCGTGGTCCTACTCTTTAAAATCTCCTTTCCTTCAGACTGGTGGAAGAAGTGAAAGAACTGTGTGATGGCGTGGAATTAGAAAATGAAGACATTTACATGGCAACGACCTTCAAGGACTTCATCCAATTGTTAGTGAGAAAGCTGCGAGGGGATGACAAAGAGAGCGAGTGCATCATTGACTACGTGAGTTCTGGGCTTCTCCATGGGCATGGCTCTATAGACACCTCAAGCATTGACAGCTATGGATCCAAAATGGCACATGGGGGAAACCTGGATGAACTGGAAGGCAGGAAACCCAAGGGCCCATCCTTCAGTGTCCCAAGCTCTCTCTGGCAGCTCTTGATAGCTGGAGGATGCCAGGGCAGTAGGGCAAACTCAACAGAAGAAATGTCTGTCTAAGACTCAGTATATAGGACAAGTTTTGAGTTCCAAGACATGAAACCAGGATAATGAGAAGCTTGTACAGAGGACTTCTCTCCTTCTTTCACCTTTTGTGGGTTTTTCAGGTTCATCTTCACTAAGCCTCCATGCTCTCCCAGAGTATCCTGCCTTGACTCTGGTTCCCCTGAGTGGCCCCAGCCCCTAGTTCTGGTACAACTGTCTCCTCCACTTGTCTCTTTAATTTGATGATGGCAGTGGCTTCCTGCTGTTGCTGATCACTGGGTTGACTCATGGCTTCTTAGCTCTTCCATCACCTGTGTAACCAATTCTCTGCATTAAATTGTGTTTCTTGGAATGCTAGAGAAGAAAGCAAGAGAAAAAGGGATTTGGATTACTTTCCCAATAAAGAAACGAAATGTTCCTATATATTCCACCTGTGTTACAGAAGAGTGATGAAGTAATTGCAAATCTGCTTCTTAAAGAAACTCGTGAAAGTTATTGCCAGGTTATCTCGGCAAGCTACAAACTCCCCTAGTAATTAGCTTTGGGGTAGTTTGCTTGGTTGGTAGTTTGAAACAAAGGCTGATGAAGAAAGTACAGGTTGTCAGGATGGACTTCAGTCTGGCTTTGGGTTTGTGGAGAAATGACTGATGAACAGGTTTCAGGAAGGAGTCAGCATCACAGACACTCCTGCATTCAGCATGGAGTTGAAGATCTGTAGAGAAGTACATGTTGGGGCTAGTGTTAAGTGTGGCAGTTTACAAGGACCTGTCCACCTACTTTCTATGTGTGAAGGTCAAGCAAACAGCCTGAGGTCACATAGCAGGTAAGTAGCAGGGCTGGGACTTTCTTTAGTCAAGGCAGTTTGGCCTCAGAGTCTATGCTTTTCATTTCTTACCATTCAGATCCTCAGCCTTCCCCCACAGTAGATCCCTCAGTTGTGTGTGTGTGTGCACAAACATGTCAGTAGTTGTCTATCCATCTAAGTGTTTCTTTAATTTTTTTTGCATCAAGCTTTTATTTCTAGAAATCCATATTATTAACACTGTAGAAAATATGTCAGTATTTTGAGATAATATTTAAAATGGGGCTGGTAGAGATACTTCCATCTGACCATCATTGGCAGTAACAAATTACCTTGTATTTTCTTTTTTCTTCTTGTTCAAGTACAGTTGTCTCCATGTTCCCTCTACCACTCACCCCCAATGCAGCCATCTCTACCTCCCACCCTTGATCCTACCCGCCTTTGGCTTTGGTCATGTATCCTTTATACATGTTCCTTGAACCTTCTGCCTCCTGCCCCCATTATCCCTTCCCGCGTCCCCTCTGGTTACTGTCAGTTTGTTCTTTATTTCAATGTCTCTGGCTATATTTTGCTTGCTTATTTGTTTTGTTGATTAGGTTCCACTTATAGGTGAGATAATATGGTGTTAGTCTTTCACTGCCTGGCTTATTTCATTTAGCATAATGCTGTCCAGATGCATCCATGCTGTCAAGAAGGACAGGAACTCCTTCTTTCTTTCTGTTGTGTAGTATTCCATTGTGTAAATGTACTGGGGTTTTTGCTCCATTCATTTACTGATGGGCACTTAGGTTGCCTCCAGCACTTGGCTACTGTAAATTTTGCTACTATGAACAGTGGGGTGCATAGGACTTTTTGAATTGGTGTTTCAGGATTCTTAGGCTATAATCTCAGCAGTGGAATTGCTGGGTCAAGAGGCAGTTTTATTTTTAGTTTTCTGAGGAAATCCCATACCATTTTCCACAGTGGCTGCATTTGTCTGCATTTCCACCAACAGTTCACTGGGGATCCCTTTTCTCCACAACCTCTCCAACACTTGTTGTTTCTTGGTTTGTTTATGATGGCCATTATGATGAGTGTCAAGTGGTATCTCACTGTGGTTTTAATTTGCATCTCTCTGATGGCTAGTGATGCTGAGCATCCTTTCATATGTCTTTGG
Organism: Carollia perspicillata; assembly: GCA_004027735.1. Lineage (NCBI taxonomy): Eukaryota > Metazoa > Chordata > Mammalia > Chiroptera > Phyllostomidae > Carollia > Carollia perspicillata. The sequence goes on along the minus strand of PVKM010010665.1, from coordinate 1,050 downwards.
GGCCTCTGTATGTCCTCCTTGGAGAAGTGTCTATTCAGATTCTTTACCCATTTTTCATTTGGGTTGTTTGTCTTCCTGGAGTAGAGTCGTGTGAGTTCTTTATATATTTTGGAGCTCAAACCCTTGTCCATGATATCATTTGTAAATATATTTCCCCATATCATTGGTTCCCTTTTCATTTTGCTGATGTTTTCTTTAGCCATGCAGAAGCTTTTTATTTTGATGAAGTCCCACTTGTTTACTCTTCCCTTGAGGTCCCTTGTTCTAGGGGACATATCAGTGTAAATATTGCTGTGTGGAATATGTGAGATTTCCTTGCCTATGTTCTCCTCTAGGACTTTCATGGTGCTATGACTAAATATTTAAGTCTTTTGTCCATCTTGAGTTTATTTTTGTGTATAGTGTAAGCTGGTGGTTGAGTCCCATTTTTTTTCATGTAGCTGTCCGGATCTCCCAACACTATTTGTTGAAGGGGCTCTTTTTACTCCTTTTTTTTTTGCTTCTTTCCCCTTTGTTGAATGTTAATTGACCATAGAAACTTGGGTTTATTTCTGGGCTCTCTATTCTGTTCCTTTGATCAATGCGTCTGTTCTTATACCAGTACCAGACTGTTTTGATTGCCATGGCCTTGTAATATAATTGATATCAGGTATTGTGTTCCTCCCTCCTCTGTTCTTCTTTCTCAGAATTGTTGTGTCTATCTGGGGTTGTTTATGGTTCTATATAAATTTTTGAAATGTTTGTTCTATATCTGAGAAATATATCATTGGTATTTACTATGGATTGTATTGAATGTAAAAAGTGCTTTGGGTATTATGGACGTTTTGATGATGTTAATTCTTCCAAACCACGAACACAGTATATGCTCCCATTTATTTGCATCTTCCTTCATTTCTTTTGTCAGCATTGTGTAGTTTCCTGAGTACAGATCTTTTACCTCCTTGATTAGGTGTACTCCTAGGTACTCTATTTTTCTTGTTGCTGCATCAAATGGGATTTTTTTTCCTGATTTCTGTTTCTGATATTTCATTGTTGGTGTACAAAAATGCC
>PVKM010010664.1:0-34564 GCA_004027735.1 Carollia perspicillata | reverse complement strand
TTTAGGTATCATTTTATTTATCTTTAACCCTGAAATGTGGGGGGAAGAAAAACATAATAAAAAAACCAGTCAACAAAAAAGATTTGATCAATTGCTAATCAACAGGATATAAATGTGTAGTTGGGTCCTGTTAGCTGTTTTGCCATGTTGTTAAACTCTATGTAAGTTTGCCATATCTGTACTGATAACTTGAATTGTCTGTGGTAGCTTTCAAAATGTTTTCAGAGGTAATTATAACTAGTATTTCTTGTCATTAGTATGTTTTGTACAAAAGATACCGTGTGAACTGAAAAGCAAAGAAGAATTTGAGCGGATTAAGTAATATCTGAACAATACTTAAAATATTTGCTATTCACCCTTGGGTGCATTGAGAGGGACCATGGGGTGGAGTAATAAAGTGACAGACCTGGGATCTTTTCTCAGTTCTGCTGCTGATAAGTGTGAGACCTTAGGCCAATTTAAACTTCAGTTTCTTATCTGTAAAATGTGAAAGGATTGAAGTTCCCTCTAGCTTTTAAAATTCTTAAATTCTTTGGGTTTCTGTATTGTTCTTATTAAAAACAGATCAAAACCTAAATTATGCATAAGGTCACACTGAGCTTAAATTTTTCCAAATAGCTCCTAATCAATTAAACCAATAATCTTTAAACCATGGAATTTCTTCAGAGGTGCTTCCTGGCTTCCCAGGAGGCAGGGTGGGCAGGCGGGGAACTGAGGACAGCAGGAGAGTGAGCAGGTGGGTCTCTGGACCCCTAACCCTCCATCCAAACTAGAGCAGCTTCGATTCAGTGTGCTTTTACCTGTCTGTTTTCTGTACGTGGTTTTGTTTGGAAGACGGGTTTCAAAGTTGGAAAACAACTGAATCAGATCATTTTGCCTTTATTACCAACATCATCATAATGATCAGTATCATCACAATTACTGCCAATGCATATAAAACTTTTTATATTAAGTGCTTAACTGAAAAACCTATGTGCTTTTCCTTAAATATTGCATTTCTAAATCATCAGTAAACATCACAAAGTTTATCTGTATCTGTCGTAAATAGTTTTGTAAATTGTGGTTTGTGTTGCATGCTTACTTATTGTCTTTGCTCCCTCAAAGTCTTTCCAGGAGGACATGGGCTACACCAAATACATTTGAAAAAGTTATCTTAAAGAAAATATTTTTCAAGATTTGAGAATAGGATGAGCTTTGAAAAGGTCTGAAGAATGTTATAATAGAGTGTTACAACATTATTGAAGTAACTGAGCATTGTAACTAAAGACAGGCTTTGAATAGAGAATAGAAATATCTGGAAAAAGTTAAACCACAACAATTTAGGGGAAACAGGCAAAAGAAAAGGTAATAGTAGTAGGAATAAATGCTCAAAAACGCTTTTACTTTCTTACTTGCAACCACCAGTACTAAGAAGTAAATAAATATATATTTTTTACACTTTTGTTAGTTCAGTTAGCTAAGCCGATAGAGCTTTTTATTTTAAATTCTGAAAACTTTGGATTCTCATTTACTTTTCATGTTCTTATCACAAATAGGATGACTTGTCAAAATTTTTGTTTCCTTTTATGTTGACAGAAGTTTTAAGAGCTAAGCACAGTTATGTTTATTAATACTTCCATCTTTCCACTTGTAGATAAACCTTTTCTCTTCGTATTATTGACAATGAGTGAATGTCATGTAAAGAAAAAGTGCTGCTAACTGTACCCTAATTCTGTGTGTAGAGTGAGCCTGGGCCTGAATTGTCCATCCATGTTTAGTTTTTCCTTCCAGCTTTTGTTATACTTGGTTTTGTTTCTGAAGGTGACAAAATAGTTTGAGTTATGTCTCAAATTCATGGTCGACTTGGTGTTACCTTGTCTTGATTTTTCTGATTTTAAATATTAAAAGGTGCTGAGCTAAAGTAATTTCTTAAAGGACATTGTCATGTGAAGGTCGTGGATATTGTGAGGATCATAGATGATGTGGCATTGACATAAATTACTTATTTTCACATGAGGCTGTGTCATGAGAAAAAAATGGCTGTAGCAAATTTTTATACTAGCATAATATTTTTCCTAACTATTAATGTCTACACTTAAGTTTTCTCTGAAATAGTTTCAGAAGACTTTAAAAATGATATGTATAGAAAAGAAGAGATCAATATAGTAAAAATGGGGAATCTGAGTGAATCTAATCCGGGTAAAACTAAAAAAAAAATCAGTAATACTTTTCTCATAGACTGTAGTTGATCTCAAGAATTTTATACATGTAATTTTCATAAATCTTAGCATATTACTTTGGATATACTTTTAAAGATGTAAATTTTGAGAGATTATATCCCATGTTCTAGGGCTTAAGAACTTATATTAATGACAAAAGTGTATGAATTATATACTGCTATAAATATATCTCAAATACTTTATAAACTTATCTCTAATGGGACAATCATTTTCACTGAAAGTGAGAGTTTTAAGACTAAAAAGGTTTAATTTAGTTAGTATTAGTTTTTATATATTGTTGGATAAAACTGGGTAGAAGAAAAGTTTTCCATACCCACCTTGTTGCTGCTTTCATTTTGCTGTATGCTTTCCTCATGCTCAGTGGCATAAGCTAGAGGCTAGCAAGGTCCCTCTTTTCATTAAGCAGCTGCTGACTGTTGTGAGGAGTGCAGGCCAAAATCTGGATTTCAATATAAAGGGAAACAAGCAGGCTTTTTCTCAAACGTTGTATGCCAAAATTAGGTACCTACTTCAGAAGATTTTTATGTGGGCTTATAGAGTTATTTTTTTCTTCTTGTCAAATCAAATTTGATTTTCAAAGATAGTGTAACTTTTTAAATTTAATGACTTGCCTCACATTATTTTAAACTAGCAATTAGAGGTATGTATCTATAAAAACTCCATAGCTAGCTTTCATTTTTTCCATGCCAACTAATGGTTTTGAATTCTTACAAGTATATATAATTCTTTGTACTAACTGAAATATCTTTATATATTAATATTTCATTGCATGTGTTTTTTCTCTCCCTCTTTTTAAAATATATTTTGTCTCGATGACCAGATGGCATCAACAATAAAAAGTTCTCTGTATCATTGATGGCCACAATAATCCATGGGAGATTCTGAAAGGGAGAGAGGCTAAGGGGAAGGGGAAGGAGAAGGAGCCGAAAATAGAAACTAAGGAGTGGAAAATGTGTGAAAAACTTACCCCCAAATAGGAATGAAGAAAAGAGAATTGATGGAGAAGTAGGGTTAAAGAATCTTAGCTTTATTAAGGTAGCTTGAGGATAGTGAAATCCAGAATCAGAGGAAGAAGTAGTAAAAAGCAAAGAAAAATCAGAACAAGTTACTGGTAGAAAACAGGGATTATTTGGAAGAGACACTGAAAGAGATGGTAGTGAAAGGAGGAAAACAGTACAAAGGTATTCAAGAAAAAAGGCAGGTGGTTTAGGATGTTGTGAACCTTTAGCTGGAAGCTTTAACAAACCCAGATAGAAAAACTGATTATCTTTGTCCTCTAAGGTAGGTATTACCTTTGCAGTTGAATGTTTTTTCCCTTGTGGACTATCCAAGTTGAAGCTATTAATAGCTTCCTCTGTGCCTTAATAATTTTTAACTATAATATGGCAATTTCATTTTCAATCTGCCACTATTTGAATATCACTGTAGGCAAAGTTTACATCCTTTAACTTGGTCATTAAGCCAGATTTTATAGTTATAATACTTAGCTAATCAATGCATTATAAGTTGGTGGAAATGCCTGAAGGAACATAAATCCAAATTTTGATCATAATAACTTAAACTAAGAACAGTTAAATAGAAAAATACAGCATGAATTATAAAGACTCCTGATAGCACGTATTTTTACCTGCTAGCGGATCTTTTCACAATTTCCAGGAATTTTTTCAGTTTTAGTAATTTTCTTAAGATGACCAGATAAGATTGTCTCAAATATTGTTTAATTGTTCAGAGCAAAGATGATCTGGGAATTCTGACAATGTAAAGTGAATAAATGGTCAACAGAGTGAGTAGTCAGTGTAGAACTATGTCATAGCTGATCGGCATCTTTGTCATTGGTGTGACAGACTATTGGGAGAATAGGGACATCTCAAACCGCAGAAGTGTTGCAGGAAGCATGTGTCATTGAAGGAGGAAGGGTCCTTGCCACACATTTTTGATCATCAATTTACTCATTTTCACGAAACTGCTTTTCATTTAGGTTAGTCCCCGCCCCAGTACCACCAGGGCGTGTTGACTAGTGTTAGTGTTGAACGTGCTAGGAGAGTAATAAGACCGCACGTTCTGTTTGCCATGCTAACTTTCTTGGGTCATTTGGGGATAACAGGGTTATCACTTATTTGTGCTTTTTTTAAAAAGCAAAAGAATCTTTTTCTTGTATTTAGTGGGAAAGGAAATTATAAGAGAAGCAGGCTGCCATGTGGCTTGATGGGGATCTCATCGCAGCTAGAATGGGGACCTCACATAGTCTCAAACTCTTCCGCATAGATGTACAAATGGTCCAAATAAGCATTAGCCCTCAGTCAAGCCCAAAAGATTTTTAACAAGATTTCTTTTCCTATATATGAAGGTTTGTCTTTTTTTTTTTCAGTATTGGCTTAGAGATTACATATGTATTTTTAAAATCTCTTTTTAACCAGTATTACTAGTTTTTCAATGAACTTATACTTGTAGTACCTTCTCTTCTGTAGAGCTTAGTAGCTGGGAAGGCAGATTGTAATCAGAGTTAGCGTGGCTCAGAGCCCAGGGTCATGAGATGTTGGAGGTATTCGGACCGGTCTAGGCACTGCTCTTCAGCACCTAGACTGGTGCCAGGACTAGCTCATCCTGGGCCTTTTCTCAGAGGAAAAAAATTAAGATCATAGCAAGCATATTAAAGATGAACCTGCTCTCCTTAAGTAAGATAAAGCTTCTCAACTCACCCTTTCTCTTAAGAATGTCTTCAATTTTACAACTTTGGGATTTTTTTCAGATTTTAATTCAAACACTCATATTTGAGGGCTGGGAATGAACATTTTTTAAAAAAAATTTCCCTCTTCCCCATCCTTTGTAAAATTTTATGAGAAAAGTAGTAAATGCACATGGTGAAAAATTCAAATCCTACCAAAAAATGATGTAGTCGAATAAAGCATCCTTCTCCCTTCATTTCCCTTCCCAAGAGGCATCCTGTTTTTTAAAAATGTTTATTGATTTTAGAGAGAGGGGAGGGGGAAGAGAAACATCAATGTGTGGGGAAACATAGATTGGTTGTCCCTCGTACATGCCCTGACCTGGGATGGAACCTGCAACCTAGGTATGTGCTCTGATGGAAAATCAAATCTCCAACCTTTTGCCGTGCAGGACGATGCTCCAGCCACCTGAGCCACACCAGCCAGGGCAAGGCAGTCACTCTTCACAGCTTATCTCCTGTCTTTGTAAAAATACTCTATTTTTTCCTTTTCTTTAAATACAAAGATTTTACATTCTATTATATACCTTTGTATTGTTCCCTTGCTATATGTGTATTTAGAGATGGGAACAGATCCTTTCTGCGTTTAAGTTCTTTTTGTGGGCATTTGCCATTAAGTTATATATAGTTGCTACTGGGCACTCCCACATTACCCAGATATTATTGAGGTATAGAAGATAATTTCATTTTAGTAATTTTCACATTTTTTTGCTTCCCCTCCTGCCTCCCCTCCACCCACATTTTAAACACTTCCACAGAATTCCTAATGCTGACTGTATTTTCTGTAATTCTACACTAACCAAGGGCATATGAGAGCCCTGGGACCCTCCTGGGATGTGTAACCCGGGGCAGGCCTCTTGCTGTCCCAGCACTGGGTCTGTTTTCATGCCGAGATGTCCCTAGAGATCTGGTAAGCCTCCGAATGTCAGTTCTGTTCTGGCCTTCTTCCTGTAGATTCCACCTTCTTCTGGGCTTCCAGTGCCCCTCAGGATCCGAAGTCCAGAGGACACCTTCCTGTCTAGATGTACAGTCTGAGGATGTGTTTATCAGGGCACGTGCACAGCGTAGCACCCTCACAGGCATTGTGCGGGCCCCACCTAGTGGTCCCATTTATTCAGTAGCTCTATACTGTAGGAAGAGCAAGGTCGTCCACTGTACACTCAGCGTCAGCTAGCAGTCACTTGACCTATGGAATGGGGGAGGGGTGGGACATAGGAGTTACTTTGTTGCATCTACTTATGAGAAACGTTTTATACAAGTCTTACTTTTGAAAAGTATAACTTTTATTAATTTAAGAGTGTTACCAAAATATCGACACATTAGGCAGAGACAAAAATATTTATTTAGTTTATAATTTTTTTAAAAAACTGGCTGACCCAAATAATTCTCAGTGTTCCTTATGAGTTATTTGTTACTTGACAACACTACTCCTTCAGTTATAAAATTTTTTGAAACAAAAATTCAAATATGCTAGTGTGGCTAAAGCCTGAACATGAGAAAATAGATGGTTTTTAAAATAGTACTGTTTAAATTTACACAATGCCTTAAATACCTATAATAAAAATATAAAATATCTGAGAAAATTCTGGATGCTGTTTTATGAGGTACTGGAAAGGAAGTGATTGGGATTCCTGGTTATTTCTATGGAGAGCAGTCACTTTTTCATTCCGCAAAGTTTTGATACCACCAGAGGAAGCTGTTGATAGCAAAGTCCTTGACTGAAGGAGTTGGTGGTAAGGTGGGTGAGTTGGGGTTTTGGCTAGTAAGGAGCTTGTATATATCTGTGAGACATCGGTCATTGCTTTGCTGTAGTTGTCAACCTTCCTAGTTCTTCCACCAACAGGTATTTCCCTTGCATGTTTCATTTCTGATCTTCCCAATACACTGACCTGTTCTCTGCTCAGTTTTCTCACATCTATTTTCATCCTACTAACATTTTATTACTGTGTTTATACTTTCTCATGTCTATAAAGTTTCTGAAACTCTTTTTGTCTTCTTTGGCATGGTATTTATTAACGGAGCTAGTTTTTACTCATATATAGCAATAGAAATTGCATTTTAAACCTTAATAATTCTATTGGTTTGCTTTTACAATGAAGCCATAAGATTTCCTCCAACTCATCTGGCTTATAGAGAGTATTTACAAATAGCAAAGAAGAGATACTGGCTTGTATTTAGCATCCAAGCTAATGTTGTTCATATTGTCTTATTAGAACACCTGGAGATTGCAAGTTCTAACTCAGGTATACCAGCTGCACAGAGAGGTGAGTTCATCTAATTAAGCACATAGTCACCAAAGGTGTAAAATTCTAGTGTGTGGTGCATAAACATGCAGACATTGGAGAAATGCACTGGACAGTGGAATAGACACCAAACTGTGGCTTTATTGTAGTTAGAATGTATCTCAAAAATACTAATAAAACTAATATTTAATTTTTTAGCATTTTCATAGTTTTCTGATTTCTAAAAATAAAATTTTATCTTTTTCATAATTTTTTAAAGCTCAATAGTATTCTTTTTAAAAGGACAACTTGTTAGGCTCACACCTGCCACCTACCCCATTATCATGAGCTTTGTTGCCAAAATCATCCACGGAAGGAAAATATGGACAGAAACGACCCTTTGGCTTTCCCGTTGATCATGGTAGAAAGAAGGTATTTTAATAAAAGATAAATCAACTAGAGATATTTTCATGTATTCTTTAACATTTGACTCATTATTTTTAGTTTTGATTTTATGGTAGAAATAGGGAAGGCAATTATTCAAAAAGGTGGGATTACAAATCAAAGTCCTAAAATCTAAACAGCTAAGACATTATAAAGTAAAAAGAACTGGGCGGGGGAGGGGGAGTTAGTTAGAACACAGCACACGGTCCTTTCACTGACACTTCTGTTAAACCCACTCTCGTTTTCCCCAAGAGATCACACAACTATGACATCACCGAAGGCGCTCAGCCCGCTCACTGAGAGACTGGTTTTGGGCAAATCAGTGTCTCAAGCTTGACTCTGTACTGTCGCTCTTGTCTGACTTGAAAAGGACCATTCTTTTTCTATGTAACAGTTAAATTACATCATTAGAAGGAATGTTATGACGAGTAAGACGTCATACGTATTTTTTTCTTTTGTTTTCTGTCTGTGTTTCCAGCAACGTCAGTTGATTACAGTTCCTTTGCAGACAGATGCAGCAGCTGGATAGAGCTCATTAAACTGAAAGCTCAGACCATAAGGCGCGGATCAATTAAGACAAGTAGGCGGATGTTTCTACCACATTATGATCTGAGAAGCATATCTCTGATTTCCCAGTGGTGAAGGCTAGACTTTTCTGCCCAGTAATAACATTGCCAATCAATCATGTTTTGGAGTGTGAAAGCTGCAGACTAATGGTCATTTAGCAAAAGTTATTGAAGGGCCTTTAGATTTGTTAGTTTTAACTGTAGAATTATGTTTTTAAAATTTTACTTTTTGTGACGGTATTCTTAAAAGTATGTAAATAGATACTATATTCTTCTAGCAGAAGGAAATTTTCAACTCTCTTTTTGAAGAGATATCTTCCAGGACCCAAGTTACTATCTAGCATATGACATGTGTCAATTTTCTAAGTGTGATATCCGGAGGGCTGAAAGAATGAGGTATTTCTGGAGAGAGAGAGTACTTAACTCTTAATCTCACTGATAGAATCAAGATCATCATATGTTCATTATCTATACTCCATGTGTTTTGGTAGATTTGGGGGTAAATGTATTTGAGTGTCAGAATTTACAGTACATTAAAAGGAAAGGAACTATGTTTTAGAGGAAAGATCATAGGATATAGAACCAGTCAGATCTGGTTTTGAATACTAGAAGTGCCATTTTAATAGCTGTGTGACCTTGGGCAAGTTATTTAACTTCTCTGGGCCTCAGTTTCCTCATGTGGAAATGGGGATAATAATATCTATGTTTCTGGGTTGCTGTAAGGATTAGATATATATATGTATGTGTGTGTCTGGCTTATACTAGTTATTTGATAATCAGTAGCCATTATTTATATTATTTTATAATCAATCAACTTTTAGACAGCCAAGGTCATTTTTAAGTTTTTAAAATTATGAGTTTGATCAAAATGGTTTGGAAAAGAAATCTATTACAAATAGTTAACATAAGGTTTATCTACAAGTTGACAATGATGAAGTGGTCTGAAAAATATGGAAAAACTGGGAAATGCAACAACTTTCACACTCTCTTTGTAATAATGTATTCCTCCAGCAGATAATTTTTAATTGCTCTGCCGCTTTTTCTTTTCTTCACTTTATAACGATCATTGTATGTGTAACTACACCGCATCAACATTTTCTTTTGCAGGAATGCCATTTTTCTTCCAAAAGAATCCCATTCCAGCATTGTCTCATGTTTTTCTTTGTCTCTCTGTTTTAATCGCATGCAGTGCATGACAGTTCCTTTTCTTTCATGACACGGCTTAGCCTCACAGCCAGCTGAGTGTTGTCACCGCTTTCTCGGAAACCCTGGGGAACGGCTGAGTTACTGGCCTCTGATCTCGGGGCTTTCTCTTCTCTCTCCGATTTCAGCTCCGACGGTTGAGAAAGCAAGTCCAGTGAGCGAAGGAAACTTCCGTAGCCGTTCTGCTCCGCCTTGTACAAGCTCTACGGTTGGCGTTGTTAAGATGACGCCTCTTTCTTTCATTCCTGGAGCAAAAATAACTAAGTATCTTGGGATAATTAACATGTTTTTTATTCGGGAAACCACTTCTCTACGTGAGGTAATTTTATAGGTGTTATTTCATTATTTTTGTGAATTGTCTCTGTGCTTGAAGATATTAATGACAAAGCCCAAACAAGTGTGTTTTTTTGTTTTGTTTGTTTTTTGCCACATCTCTTTTTTCCCCTATAACCTGTCTGGATCGATTCTAGCTTAGACTTACCAAATTTCATGTAATAGCTAGTATTATAATAAGCTCATGAACAAAACAGATGGAGTCCCTGACCTGATGGAGTATACCATGCCCTAGTGGAACTAGAGCATGATGGACATTAAATAAATAATTAGATCACCGTCAGTGATAGTAAGTAATAAATAAAACAGAGGCCATCAGAAAATATAATGGGGAACTTGCGTTTAGATTTGGCCGTCAGGGCAGGTGTCTCTAAGGCAGTGCCACGTCGGCCAGGACCCGAAGAATGGGATGAGTTACCCTGGTAGGCAGGTGGGTGACAGGGCTGGAGCCTTCAGGAACGGCGTGTGCAAAGACCCTGAGGCAGGAAAAGTACTTAACACCTTTGAGACATTGACAGAAGGCAAACATGACCGGAACATGGTTCAGCAGGGAGGCTTATTGTTTATGTTTATCACCAATTTATTTGAGTGAGGATGGAAACGATTTGATGGAGGGAGATGTTGAAGATGGAGAAACAGTTTGAATTCCTGCTCTGCTGTTTACTTACTGGTCACGTGATCATAGCTAGCATGGGCATATCAGATTCTTTGGGCTTCAGTTTCATCATTTGTAAAAATAAGGATAATAGTCCCTATCATAGTCATGTGTTGAATAAAGGTTTGTTTGTTCTTCCGTGCAACAAATCCTCATAAAGGAGATTAAAATGATCCGTTATATTAACATAATTTAAGATGATTTAATATTTATTCTTTGACATTTTATGTACATTCATACACATTTTACATACATGTATATAGTTTGATTTTCCTATGCGTTATCATGTAGGAAGGAGGAGTCAGTGGTTTTCTCCACGCTTTTATCGCTGAAGTGTTCGCGATGGTGAGAGCTCATGTTGCTGCATTAGGAGGGAATGCTGTTGTCTCCTACATAATGAAGCAGTGTGTCTTCATGGAGAATCCAAATAAGAACCAGGTAAGATGTAGTTATCTCTGACGGAGAGCCTGTGAATTTCCCTCCTGGCCTTCCTACCTGCCACCCTCCCCTGCAAAAGAGATTTATTCTTTATAGAGCCCTTCGATTCTCTATGCTCAGAACATGTTCTAAAGCATATATTAATAACCATGGTCATGCAGAGGTCAGATGCTGTTTACACATCCCAGGTGACTAGTTAGTGTTCCCGAATACTTCTGGAAGCTTCGCTCCTAATTTACTACTCTTCCCACCAACTTCTTGGTGGGCCTTTGGAATACAGTGGTGGCTGACTGGGGACAGTTAAAAATGCCCTCTAGTTTGGACTGTGATGCTGTCAGGTTCTAATTGCCATGCTGGTGAAGAGTACATCGTAATGAGGCCATACTGGGTTTTTATTTTTTATTATTTAGTAAGTACAATTCTGTTCGTGGGGGCTAAGGAGTATTGCTTAGGTTAAATTTTAGAATAAGTTTATTTTATCAGTTTTGCTAAGATAACCCATTTAACATTGTTAAAGATTCCTTTAAAAAATAAATGACTCTAATAGTGTCCTTTTTGAGTTTTCTTTCCTGTGAATTGCCTTCCTATCCTTTGCTTGGTTTTCTCTTGGGCTGTCTTTTCTCTGATGGCAGTGGTGCCCCTACTGTGACAGAAGAGTATGACTGTGTTGGTGAATCTGTGACCAGATTTGCCCTGTCATTCTTACAGGCTCAGTGTCTTATAAACGTAAGTGGTGATGCAGTGGTTTTCGTTCGGGAATCTGAACTAGAAGTGGCATCAACTCAGCAGCCTGCTGCCAACTGCCAGTCGTCATGTCCTGGAGGAGAAGTTACAGCCTCAAGTTAATCAGGAGGAAAGAGCTCAGCCACGTGAAATGTATCTGTCTCTGTTGTTTTGTCATTAATTATCTTCCTAGACTTTTTAAAAACTAAACTTAATTTGAGATAATGAAAAAAGAATCGACACATTATGAGTGGGTTCGATTAGTCTAGAATCTCTGGGAGGCGTGAGAATTTTCTAGTCTTGACATTTTGTTTGCCAGGCCCAGATAGGCCCCAAGGAATCTTGACCCTTCAGCAAATTAAGTTCGCAGACAACTGTAGCAAAGGTGGAAGATACTTGGAATTTATGTTGATTTTAATAAAATCATAATTTACGAAGTGAAATGGGAAAATCATCAGGAAACTAGGATGGCCACCCTAGTATGACTTAGAAAAGCTAAGCAGCAAGTTCACAAATTGTTAATAAAGAAATATTCGATTTGAGGGATGTGTGGGAAAATGGAGAAGAGTTTTCAGAAAACTATGTGGGTTTCTTTATGTGTTTTGTGTTGATGAGGAATTTGGTCACAACCGAAAGGAAGCTGTGCTTCATCTTTTAAAAAGAAGTCAGAATTCCGCAGCCTCCACCCATTGTATGTTCTAGCTATTGTAAACGAAGACAAATGTATCCGTGCCACTGTTCTTTCGTTGGAAGTTTTAATGGTATCTCTAAGGAGGGAGGGAAAAAATTATAACTTAAGTGGCCAAATTTCAGCTGGTGCTTAATTTCTGTGGAAGAGGCTTGGCTTCAACAGGGAAGAAAAGGTCAGTGAACTTTTTTGAAATGGTTCAAATAATTGATCTAATAGGAACATAAAATTATTTTCTAATAAAATTATAATGCACTTCTACCAAATAGAATTTTAGTAACATTTTAGGGACTTTTGATGGTGAGTTAGGCTGTATTTGGCATTGAATTTAGAAGTGTAACGTGAATGTAAATATGCTGCAAAATGTTGAATGTATAATAGGAATACTTTTTCTGTCAATGCCAAATACCTATTATAAATGAACCTTAAAAAAGTACATTCCTCCTTTGCACAATGAAATTTCTTTATGAAACTCATGATTTTGCTCTTCCAGGATAACAAACTGCCCTAGAGACTAGGAGTCATTTTCTTGTTATCACAGGTGTCAATATTTTTCTGTATTTTGTTTATAATTTTATTTTTTAAATAAAAAATGTTTAAAGACAAACTGGAATATTCCTTACTCTCTGTTTGGCCTCGCGATACACTACTGTCCTCAGTCTGGAGTCACTCCGCATTTGACCATATCCATTCATTCCTTCGGTCAACGAATACCCATTGGGTATCTACTATGGGCGAGGCCCTATTCTTAATTTGGGGGGAAAGAATGATCGTGGCACTCTCTGTCTTTAGTAAGCAGGGGTTCATTCAACAACTATTTAGTGCATGTCTGCTAGACCCCAGGGCATAGTTTCAGGCAGTGAACAGGGCACGCCTCAGTTCTTACACTCACAGAGCTTCTTTTTTGTGAGCTGCACAAGAAAATAATTTGTAAAATGTTGCATCTAGCACTGTAACAATTGCTCATGTGTGCTGAATGCTTACTGTGTGCCAGGCAGCCTAATAAATACAGGTTTGTATTAACCCTTTACAGGAACCCTCTGAGGTAGGCATTGTTAAGCCCCGTTTTATAGCTGAGGCAGCTGAGAGTTTATTGGATTCACCCACAGACACAATCAGTAGTGGGGCCAAGATTCAGGCACTGGCAGTCTGGCTCTGACACCTACACTATTAAGTGAGAAAGTGTCTGTAGCTTGGGATGGAGGTAGCTTGGTAGCTTCCCAAAGGAAATGAGAATAGTTAAGCTCAGTCTGGAAAAATAGGCAGTTCACTGAAGTTGGCTCTGGGTGGTAAACAGTCAGTACAATATACAGGTGACGTATTATAGAAGTATAATACGTCATAATAACTTGAAATCTATGGCATTAACCCAGTAAATTCAATAAATTTTTTTGAAAAGGAATGTGGGTAAATGCTAGCCTAAAAAATTGAGCCTTTCCCTGGTAGGACAGTCAAGGCATATTTTTCAGATTAGATTTTTAAATGTAAAAATTCATTATAGCTGGGGTAGGCAGAATAATGCTCCCTACCACAGAAGTCCACAACCTAACCCCCAGAACCTGAGGGTATATTATCTTTCATGACAAAATTGACTTTGCAGATACAGCCAAAGTGGAAGACCTTGAGATGAAGAAATTATCTATGCTTACCTGCTTGGGTTCTAGAAACCAATCACGTGAGTCTTTACATTCACAAAAAGTGAAAGAGGGGGGACAGAAAAGAAGGTTGGAGAAATATGCGGTGCAGTCCAGCTGCCGCCGCTGGCTTTAAAGGAAGAGGACGCAGCTCCAAGCCGAGGGAAGTGGGTTGCCTCTACGTGTGAGATACGGCCCCCCGCTTGCAGCCAGCATGGAAACGGGGCCTCAGTCCTGCAGACACAAGGAACTGAATTTTTCTAACAACTCAAATGAACAAAACGATGGATTCTTCCCTACAGCCTCCAGAAAGGAGCAGGTCCCTGTCAAGGGCTGGATTTTAGCTTTGTGAGGCCCATATCTGACTCCGACCTAGGGAATTGTAAGATAATAAATTTGTTTAAGCAACTAAATTTGTGGCAATTCATTATGGTAGCAATAGAAAATTAAAAATTCTTATAAACATATATAAGGTTACCATATAGTTATCCTATTTATGATAACATCTAATATGAAATTCTTCACAAACTCAGGGAACAAGTATAGTCTTACTATTTTTATTTTTCCAATATCCACCTGCCTAATTAGCAGAAATCCAGAATCTCCCGCCCTTGAGGTTATTTCCACTTAAAAGTGCCCCAGAACTCTAGTAGGAGGTCAATGCAGTTCCAGAAGGTTAAGTTCAGCTTCCACAGCCATGCCATGACAATACAGGAACCTTTTTTGGTACACCGTTGCATTTGCTTCCCACTGCCACATGGTGTCACTGTTGGAATGGTTTCCGCA
The DNA here is from genome assembly GCA_004027735.1 of Carollia perspicillata. NCBI lineage: Eukaryota > Metazoa > Chordata > Mammalia > Chiroptera > Phyllostomidae > Carollia > Carollia perspicillata. The sequence goes on along the minus strand of PVKM010010664.1, from coordinate 19,928 downwards.
CTGCAGAGCAAGCGATGGTCTTTAGTGGAGATGACGCAAAACGGGCCAAGACGCCTACTCAGGTTTCCAGAAAATTTTAGCAGGTAGTCTTATTTACTTCATGTGTATTCCATCTAAGGAAGCCTGACAAGTTTCAGGTACTACTGCGCAACCCAACTAACTGTTAATTAAGTTGTAACCAAAAAAAAAAAAGACAGAAAAAGAAAGAAAATCTAGGGTTTTTAAAATAGATTTTAGAATAGCTTGTTAATTTTTATATGAAAACCTGCTTATATTTTTTAAATTGACATTATGTTGAATCTATAGGTCAGTTTAGGGAGCATTCACAGCTTAATATTGAGTCTTCTAATCCATGCTTCTCTATGTCATATCGCATCAATATTTGGTAGTTTTCAGTACATGAATCTTGAACATTTTGCGGGGGGGATGCTTTATGTCTGAGTACTTCTTGTTTTTTTTTTTTTGGTTCTATTATAAATGGGTACTGTTTTAATTTTAATTTTCAGGAGTTATTAATTGCTGTGCCTATGAATATAATTGAATTTTTACAGTCAGCTGGTGTCCTGCAGACTCACACTGTTCCAGGAGGTTTTCTTTGATTTGGGCAGGGCTTATGCAGACAATTATTGTCATGATTGTGCATAAAACGATGGTTTTATTTCTTCCTTTGCAATCAGAATGACTTTTTTTCTTACCAAATTTGCCTTATTCAATTAAGTATAATATAGAGTAGTAGGAATGGACAGCCTAGCTTTGTTCAGGATTTCAAGAGGAAGGCATTCAGTCTTTAACTATTAAGTATGATGTTATTTGTGGGTTTTTCAAAGTTCTTTGAATTTTCTCAAATGCTTATGCTCCATCTATTGAGGTCATAATATAAATTTCCATCTTCAGTTCATTGATATGGTGAATTAAACCAAGCATTCCCTCCTCTTCTATTTTCCGGAAGAGTTTGTCTGTAGCTCATGCTATTTATTCCATAAACGTGTGATCGGATCTGCCAGTAAATCCATCTAAGCCTTGAGTTTTCTTTGTTGGCATATCTTTAACTACACATTGACTTTATTAATAGATACAGAGTTCTTCGGGTTGTCTTTTTATTTTTGTGTAAGCTTCGGTTTGCGTAAGTTTGTGTCTAAAGCATTTGTTTACTTTTTCAAGTTTGTCAAATGTATTGCTATAAAGTTATTAATATTATTCCCATATTGTTTAATATCTGTGGGCTCTATAGTGATGTATCTGTCTTCACTCTTGATATTGGTAATTTGTAGCTTCTCATCTTGTTTTGATCAGTTTGGATAGAAGTTTATGTCATTTATTGATCTTTTCAAATAACCGGCTCTTGATTTCATTGATTTTTTTCCTATTATTTTTCCCTTTGTTTTCAATATTATTTGGTCCTGCTCTTATCTCTTTATTTCCTTCTTTATATGGCCTTTTGGTTTAATTTACTCTTATTTTTCTAGTTTCTTAAAGTTGAAGCTTAGATCATTGACCTGTTGCCTTTCTTCTTTTCTAATGTAAGCATTTAATATGGTGCAATTCCCTTATACATTAATAGCATCCTTTAATAAGATACCCAGATTTTGATATGTTGTTTTCCTTTTCATTAAATTGAAAATATTTTATAATTTTCTTACTACTTTCCTCTTTGGTTAATAAAAGAATGTTGTTTAACTTTCACATATTTAGGGGTTTTCCAAATATATTTTTTGTGGTGAGAACAGTTATGTTCTAGTTTCTCAGCAGCTTTGCCGTTCATGACACGCTATTGTCGACTGTAATCACTGTGCTGTGCATTAGCTCTCTAGAACTTACCTACTATTTGCGAATTTGTACTCAACGTATTTGGACAACATCTCCTTCATTCCCTCACACGCCAGCCCCTGGGAACCACCATCCTATTCTGTTTTTATGAATTTCACTTTATTATTATTTTAGATTGTATTTTATTGATTATGCTATTTCAGTTGTCCCTATTTTACCCCTTTGTTCCCCTCCACTCCCAGGAAATCCCCACACCATTGTTGATGTCCACAGGTCATGCATGTAACTTCCTTGGCTACTCCACTTCCTATGCTGTACTTTACACCCCCATGGCTATTCTGTAACTACCAATTTGTACTTCTTAATCCCCTCACCTCTTCGCACATTCCACTACAACCCCTACCCATCTGGCAACCATCAAAACACTTTCTGTATCCATGGTTCTGTCATGGGGGCTGGGGTCCAGGGGCTTATAGAGGTTGGCTGTGCTTGTTTGATCAGATTTAGGAAGTTGTGAAGCATGAGCCAAAACGAGCCATTCATATGAAAAGACACTGTTGACAGCCTGGGTGGACCCGTAAGTTGGGTGGGACTGAGTCTCAGGAGATCCCCAGGGCAGAGCAAACAGTGTTAGTGAGGCCGATGGAGTCTCAGACACCGCAGCCAACTGCTGGCTCTGTAGCTTTGTGTGGGGAGGGCTCAGAAAGGGGGTGGTGGCCTCTGCCTGCCTTTGTCCTTGGGTGACAGCTGTCCCCCAGCTCTTGCCCTGATGCCAGACACTTCAGTTTCTCCTTGTGTGTCACTGGTGCCTTTCAAGCTGCTATCCTGGTGCTGGAGCTCAGAGGGAGTGAGTCTGAGTGAGTCCTTGTGTGAGTTCTTAAAGATAGCAGTTCCCAACCTTTTTGGCACCAGAGACAGGTTTTATGGAAGATAATTTTTCCACGGACTGGAGGTGAGGGATGGTTTCTGGATGATTCAAGCTCATTATGTTCAAGGTCACCTCCTGCTGTGCAGCCCAGCTCCTAATGGGCTGGGACCAGTACTGGTCCTCAGCCCAGAGGTTGGCAACCCCTACTTGAAGAGGAACTGCTTAGGTCACCAGAAGTTTCTTCCACCAACTCAATCCCTGCTGGTTTTTACAGCAAGAGGTTATGGGGACTTATTTTCCTGGTACTGGAACCCTGGACTGGGGGTCCTGATGTGGGGCTGGGACTCCTCATTCCTGAGATATCCCTCCCAAATTTTTATCCACCACACATGGATATGGGCCTAGCCTGTTCTGTGTTTCCACACCTCCTACCAATCTGAGTGGATGTGCTTTCTTCCATTCTGTAGTCCTCAGACTTCCATTCAACTCGATTGCTGATGGTTCCGAGTAATGGTCGTTCTATATTTCAGTTGTAATTTGGATGTGGTTGTGTGAGAAGAACTGTGTTTACCTGTGGCATCTAGAATTTGGCTTTTTTATTATTTATTTTATTTTTAAATTGGTATAGTTGACATGAAACACTGTGTAAATTTGAAGTGTATGATATGTTAACTTGATATATATATTTATATATATATGTGTATTGCAATATGATTACCACCTTAGCCTTAGCTAATACTTCTATTATGCCATATAATTATCATTTCATCTTTTTAGTGGGAAAAAGTAAGATTTAGTCTGTTAGCAAGTTTGATGTTTATAACACAATATTGTTGTCTATAATCATTATATTGTGCAAATTTGTTTTTTTTATATTCCATATGTGATATTCTATAGTATTTGTCTTTCTCTCTCTGACCTAGCTCACTTAGCATAATACCCTCAAGATCTTTCTGACTGCATTTTATTTCCTCTATTGGCATATGTTATGCTTCTTTCAAAAAAAGTTTTAGTGGTTGCTCTAGACTTTTTAATATATATTTTTAATTTATCACAGTTTATCTTCAAAGAATATTATGGTATTTCTCACTTCAAATAAACTAGCACGATTATTTTGTGGTTGGAGAATATTCTCTGAATAATTGCAATCAATGTTATTATTTTCTTCATTCTTCTTCTGTCAGGCTTTATCACCTTCCTGGGGTGAATGTTTTGATAGTTTATCATCACTTTTTCTTAGTTTCTAACAAATGCATTTAAAGTTTTAAATTTCCCTTCAATTGCTCTTTTTTCATCCCACAAGTTTTTATGCAGTTTTTATTTCTTTTAAATATGAATATTTATAATTATCATTGTGGTTTCTTCATTACTCTATAAATTATTTAGAAATGTATTTCTTGTCTCCAAATGTATGTGTTTTCAAATTAAATTGCACTATGTTTTTGTGAATTAAGGTGAAGTACTGTGATCTATTAATAAATGACAAGTTCTTCGGAAATTGTTGGAAATTTTTGGGTGCCTTTCTGTTCAATTTGTGTAACTCCATATGAACTTTAAAAAGAAAACTGATTGTTTATTTGTTGCACTCAAGGTGATATAGCTCTGTATGATCTATCATCTATCATCATGTATCTTTAAAATCAAGCTTGTTAGGTACATCATTAAATCTTCTCTATCCCTACCAATATTTTTGTTTCTTTGATCTATTGGTTTCTGAGAGAGGTGGATGTGGTATGTTGATGACCTTGATGGCCCTGAATATCGGCCTTTGGGTGACCATGCATTCAGCAGTGTGACCTTGTAGCTCCTCCCATCAGGAGATGAAGTCTGTTTCCCCGCGTTTCGAGTTCGGATCGGCTGTCTACCCTGCACTGGCCAATGGAATACAACAGAAGCAACGATGTGCCCGCTCTGTGCCTAGGTTACAGAGCTTGTGTGCTTCTGCTTTCTCTCCGGAGCCTTGACCATGCGATGCAAACGAGCCCAGGCTAGTCTGCTAGGAGGTGAGTGAGAAACTTTGTGGACAAAAGAGAACTCTTCCTAGCTGTGCCCATCTGCCCTTGAGTTAGTTATCTGAGGAGTACATTCATGAATGATAAAGACAATTATTTCAAGCCAGAGAGTTTGGCAGCAGTTTTTTTTATGGAGCAATGAACATTGATGTACTCATTTTCTTTGGGTTAACTTTTGCCCGGTCCCTGTTATATATAAAGTCTCTGTGGATTTTGTTCCGATTGTGTCTTGGATGTGATTCCTTCACTTCCACCATCCCTTCGCTTCATTTTGTTTTCTCTTTCTCTGTTTTCTGTTGAAATGATAAAATTTACCATCTTTTTTTCTTAACCAGTGTGAAAACTGAGATTACACTAAACTGATATGTAATATTCTGCTTTTTCTATGTGCATTTTGAAGCAATCAAGAGCTAGACAATAGAGTAAGACATATGGAAATCAAATGCTGCCTTTGTTACTAATATGGAGAATGTGACTTCAGTCATTGTTTTGTCTTGGGTTTCTGCTGTGATCAAATCTCTTATAAAGACACTTGTGATTATAGTTAGGACCTACCTGCATGATCCAGGATAAAGCTTCCCATCTTAAGATCCTTAATCACATCTGCAAAATTCCATTGCCAAATAAAAGACTAATAATAGATTCTGGAAATGAGGACATGGCTACCTCTGGGGGACTATTACTGAGACTACCACATATTCTAAATATCTTATATCTCTAACAAGTCTAAACTTCAAGTGTCTATCCTTCTTCCAAGTAAACAAAGACTTCATGTTGCCGTCCATGATTTTCAATTGTAGCATTTTTAAAACATACACAAATTGTGAATGTTTTTATATTGTAAATACTTATTTAGATTACCTATGTGCTTTTCTGATGTTTACTTATTACTTTTTTGCAAACCATTTTGCTTTTCTGGATTAATCTTCCTTCTTGCATCTCAAGTATATTTATTAGAAGTTAGTTTACTCTGTTTCTGTATGTATCTAAAATTGTTTTTATTCCATCTTCACTCTCAAAGTAGTTTAGGTGATTGTATAATTCTCGTTTCACAGTATTTTTTTTCTTCAGATCTATGCCACAGTGCCGAGTGCAGCCCCAGACACTTAGGGATGACTGAATGAATGAGACTTACAGATATTAGAAAGACAAAATAATGAAAATAATCCTGGACTAGGGATCAGAACGCCGGGCCTTAAATGTTAGGTCTCCTTCTTATTACAGGTTGGCTTTGGCAGAGCCATTGAACATAATCTCATTTGAAAATAGGAATAAAAATCTGTAACCTAATTCACAACATCTTTGTGAGATTCAAAATAAAAATGAAAAGAAATTATGAATTTGAAAATTCTTTAATGTAAATTATATAAACTTTATATTATATTACCATTATAATATACTTATTATATAATAATTATATTATAATATAACTATGATATTGTTGTATCTAATATTATTATATATTATTATATTATATTATTATAAAATAATATCAATTGACATACATTTTCAAAACAGTGATTTAAATCTATATCACTTACTGAATTTGATGGTGTGTCTTTCAAATTCAGAACATTTGATAAGGTTTGTTTCTCATTGCTAAACAACAGAATTATTTTATTCTATTTCGCAGATGTAACTCTTACCTGTGGAATTTCATTATATCATTAGTAAAATGTATACTGCCATGGCAAAAACAGTTATTATACATTTGAAGACTCCAATATATCATTATAGTGCTTTCTTCTGGTGTTTTTTGGAGTACCTGTAAGTATAACTGGTTAATTAGAAAACATGATATTCCTAGCAGTAATATTTTCCTGACAGGAGATTACTTGTTTGAGATTGTGTAAGGGAACTGACTAGGTCTGTAGAGAAGATGAAAGACGGAGCTAAAGTGAATAGTGACCCTGACTCTATAATGGTTAGAAGAGTTTTTCTCCTTTTGCATTGCAGTCAGTCACACACAACGTTTTATTCTCACATTTAAGATACTGAGAGAAACTACCAGCGATCAGGTTGAGGGAACAAGATAGATTCTTTTTCCATATTATACAAGATACAAAAACACATACATGTATGTTTTAATAGCAGAGTTATCTAGTTAAATTATTCTTGTGTGCCTTGGGTGGTATTCGCTAGGCTTATTTAGAGAAGCTGGTCTATTTACAGATGTCCTTCTTTATCTTTCTCGCTCTCTGCAGTTGAGGAAAAATTATTTTATTTTTACTTGGCCACACTCAATTGTATTTGACAGGCCTCCTCAGGATTTAAATTGATCAGTCTCATGATCAGTCTCCTAATTCTCAGCTTTGAAATAAAGTAGTCAGCTATGATCGGTTCCCAGTGTATGTATGTTAGAAATATAATACTTATTGGTCTGTAAGGTCCACCCCCCCACACACATTGGCATGGACGGCTCATTTCCAAAGCGGTTACGATGGTGCAAACGAAGGCTGAAGCACAGTTCGCTGTGGGTGGCAGGAGGTGGGAAGCATCTGGCCTCAGCAGCCTGATCGCTGTTTGTCCTCTTGGGCGACTTCCGGAGAGTCCTTCGTATTTCTTCTTACCATGTCCCAGACATATGAACCAAAGGGACTGCCACTTAATGGTCTCAACTAGAGACCAATTTTTCTCTGATACTCAATGGGATGGGCACAGGCGCCGGCGTACCTGTCAAATTTTTAGGTCTTAAGCTAGCAATACGCTGTTTACATTGCTTTTGTATTGCTTCAGCTGATCTGGGCATGTTCCACCACCACCAGCCCAGTGTTTGCTACAAAATAAGGGGACAGCACTTAGTACATGTAAAATGAATAAAAGCTTTTATTTCTTCTTTAAAAATATTAAAATGCCATTGTTTAGTATCCAAGATTAGCTTTTAAGCATAAAGCTGTTTAAGCTAAAAACCAGTTAATTCTCTTAGTGCTTATGTGTCTTTAATAGCTTGCTACTATCTTAGTGTCATGAATTTTAGTCTATCCAGGAGTTACCACACCTGTTTTTTTTATTAACATTTTACTCATCTTTGATTCCAACATTTTAGGATGTTTTTAAAACTTTATTACTTCTTTTGTAGGTTTGTTTTTGGAATCTCAAGCTGGTATTTTAAAACTAAGGTCATTGGCCAAGAACCTTTTAGTTAATTCTTTTATAAACATCCTGGTTTTAAAACCTCCTATCTAAACAGCAATCAATCAGGAAAAGAATAAAAAGCCAATTAGGTCAATTATCCCCTTACTCAAACTCAAAATCGATACCTTCAGTTCTGACGTTGATTTTGTCTTATTATTTAAAGCTTGGGCAATAATTTTGATGAGTAAGAAAGTTGATGGTGGTGTATCCTCCATCACCACCTCCCTTCCTTCCTCCCTTCTTCCCTTCCTTCTCCCTTCTTCTTTTTCCTCCTCCTTCTCCTTCTTCTTTTCCCCATCCTCCTCCTCTTCCCCCTCCTCTGCTTCCTCTTCCTCCTTCTTCTTTGCATTTCACAGGGATTTTTAAGATTCATTCTCCCAATGTCACTTACTGCATCAAAAGTTGAATGCATTTTGTTATATAAAATACCACCTATTGAGGACAGTTATATTTCCACTTAAAATGACCAGTTAGTTTTCTCTGAAGTCGACATTCACTTTGAAATAAAAATTATGCCACCGGTGTGCAATAAAGAACTGTAAATGGACTTTGGCACAACAGTGATATCACCAGCGTGCCGAGGGGTGCTGGCCAGAGCTGGTGTTCAGAAGACTCCTCCAGGCCTGGCTCCTGTGCCGTCCAGTATTATTACCCCTTCAGCTCACAGCCACCCCCACAAGGTGAGAAACCTGACCGTCTGAAGGAGCCCCTCAGTCACTCACTTTCACGTTACCTAATTCTCATTCTCTACACGTTACTTACCACTCACTGCTTGATATTTTCTTTGTTCGTTTCTTTTGATTACCCTTCTAGAATTTAAGCTTCAGGGATTTTATCATCCCTTTTCATCGTCGACTCTGCAGCCTTTAGAGGAGAGCCAGGCATGCACCATATCCCATGAAACCTAAGACGGCTTCCAGTGGAGGATACACCATCATTGTGCATGTGCGTACCTTCTGAAATGTCACCAGTGAAGCTATGGGACGATGGCTTCTTGTCACTTTAGACTTTTATTCTAATCTATGGGAAAAACTCTTTGAGATTCCTTCAGACAGAACATTGATTTATCATATATCTTACTGTGCACTCTAAAGACGAGAATGTAAGCGAAATTAATTGGTTAAGCAATTCCCTAAGCAACTTTTCACCTAGAGTCCGATCCTTCACTGTCAATTTTCAATGACAGATTGAGAGTAAACACTGGTTTCCACACAGCATCATTGTCTGTTCCATTGGGAGTGTTGGTGGAGCAGTATTTCTTTGGGGGTTCTTTTTCTCCCAAATGGTATCCTTCTGTCTGCAGGTTTTGATGTGCTTGAGAGGCCAATACCTGGAAGGCAGCAACTCTAAGCTAAGAGTCACCCTGATTTCAGAGATATCAAAATGTGAAAAATTATACATCTTAAAATCACAAAAATAGGGTTGTAGGTACTCAGTCAATAAATAATTTTTGAATGCTTGGATAAATGACCGTTGTCAGCTCTCTGTGTCCTTGGGCAAGCCTGTTTACTCCTTGAGCCTTATTTTTCTCATTTGGAAAATTAAGATGTTAGACTAGAAGCCCCCTAAAATCTCATTTGGCTAAAAAGAAAATATCATAGGTCCTTTATAAGTGGTTGAAGTGGTAGAAATGTAAGGCACTGTAATTTTAGTGAACTATTAAAAAAATACTCAGTCCAATCTACCCTTCAAGGATTCAAAGTTGCCAAACAGTAAGAATCCCGCCCAGCTGTCCTTTCGCATGATTGATGAGAGGCGTAAGAGCTGTCTAGAAGGTAATGTTTGTGCGAAGTGTGGGGATTTTTAGCCACTCTTAGCTGGCCCCTTTCTCTCTCTCCCTGGTCGTATCTAATTAGTATACATCACGCAGAGAACTGCCTTTAGAGAGAGAAAACCTAATCAACGAGAGGACTTACAAACAGAAAGGAAGGTATGCTTAGCTCAGTTGCCAGGATGTAGGGAAGGAATGACCTCTGGACTCTTTGCCAAAGTTAGCAAGTATTGGCGGCACCAAGCAGAGACCAGACCCCGTCGGCAGCCTCGGGGGGCTCTCTAGCCAACATGAGAACATCTAGCCTGGCTGCAGGTGACCCTATGCGCAGAAGTGAAAAATTCTCGGTTATCAAGTAAGATCTATCTACACGTAGCCCTCGGGGGCCTGTATCTCCAGATGTGACTGAACTGCCACTTTGTAAATATGTCAGTGCCTATGAATTTGGGGAGCCACCAGATCCACCAGATGACTATATATATATATAATCCAGCTAAAAATGGCTGTAGGCCCTGCCTAAGACAGCTACTTGTACCAGTGCATCTCTATGGCCTGAAACATGTTATACATCTCACTGAGTTTCCAGAGGTCTTGCCTTGGATACAGTGCCCTCCTGCACATAGGTGAAAGGACTGAACTAGAATAAGAAACATTGGGATTGGTTTCTGTTTTGTTTCTTCTATTCATGAAAGTATCTGACTCTGTTACAATGAGATGCTTCCTGCCTGTTTCTTCTCTTCAGTAATATTTCCCCAGAGAACTGAGAAAGAATAATGGAGTATATTACTAACTAAAACCATCACATTCCTTTTTTAAAAACCATCCTGGCTCAGATAATTTATCATAGTTTGATACCTCAGGAAACATCCTGTTTGGTTACATGACACAGAAGGAAGCTGTCTTAAACTTCCGTCATAGACTCCTGCCTGAACTTGTCATGACGCTAATGTTTTGCCTTGGTATGGGAATCTTCTCTTCTCGACATAACTTCAGTTTCTACCTCTAGGTAAGAATCCAAGAAGAATCAGAAAGAAGTCCATTTCAAGATGTAAAGACCACCACATCCTGCCAATTATGAACGCCTTACATTTACCAAAAATTGCTAAGTACTCTGATGATTTTTTTTGTTAATATGATAATCAAAGGTACTTAGTTATTGGTATTTTGCAGCCACTAAAAATGCCATTTTATATTTATCCTTTGAAATAGCACAGCCCAGAGCTTCAAACTAACAGTCATGGTCTTCCAGATATATTATTTGTGGTAAACTAGAATCGGACATTATGGAAAACTAATTACCTGTCACAGTTCAAACCACAGGTGTGCTATTTTATATTAGGAGCATTTGGAACAATCTTTCATTCCTGGTCAACTGTTTTTTTTTTAATAGTAAAGGCACTGAGTATTTTGGGGCAAAGCTTTACCCACAGAAAAATCAAATTATGGAAATCTGACTGAGAAATTGACCCAATTCATTTTTAGATGCATGATAAACCATTAAATTGGAAGATGGGTACGAGATTTAGGTGCTTGGCACACTGTTAAAATGTCAGTCTCTACTGCGTACAGTTCTGCTGGGACATTAGGCTTGAAATGGAGGTGACGGGAGCTGTGTCTCCTGACTGAGACATAAAACACAGCTCTTGCCAACTGCAGGCGACACCGTTGAGCTGAGTCGATGGGACGATGTTGCTAGGTGCCCTGCTCCCTGTGTGTGGAAGTGGCCCAAATCCATGGGAATTATATGCCTGGAGGCAGCTCCTGGGTCACCCAGACTAGTCTTCTGTTAAATTTATCCTTTGCTGCAGGTTTTAAGGAACAATGGTCAAAACTAGTCTCAAATGTGAGTATTTGAAACTGTGATAAGTCCTAAAATGTGATCATATACAGAACAAATATAGAAAAAAGTTAAACCACAACAAAAATGGATACAATTGTAATAGCAACATCTAGAACACAGAGGTGTTCCGGTCAAGCTCTCTCCATTAGAGCTTGCTTTGATGTCTCTGCATTGATGTCTCATTGTATTTAGAACACAATTAAAATCTACAAGAATTTTCTCCTGACACCCTGACATCAGCTGCTACCACTTCCTCCCATTATTCCCGGCTTCCTCTGCTTCAGCTACCAAAGGTCCCTCACATAATAGATATTTAATAAAAATTTATACAACTCTATAAAAGATGGAAAAGTTTTATATATGTATATATATAAAATATGTTTATATGCACATATGTTTATGTTATTATTTAAATAGAGATGCTTTATAGTTTTAAAATACCTTTATCTTTTTCTTTGATTTTGATATTCTTTCCATAAACTTTCTATCAGTTTTCTAAACACTTCCATATTCTTGGTATTAAATTATTAGGACATAAGTAGTTGGTAGAAGTGATTGATAAAATATACAAGTCAATCAACGTGGCCTGTTGGGGGCGTTGAAAAAAAATACATTAGTATGAAAGTAGGTGGGAAAAATGTGTTTGTTGTGGTTGAAAAGATAAAAAAGCCCGTGGCTCCAGCTAGACTGAAGGCGAGAATTCTAGCACAGTCCTTCTGAAATCAAGGAAACATGAAGCACACAGATGCAGGATGGAGGGACTCAGCTGGCCAAGATTCAGTTAGTGCCGGGTAAAGAAGCTAGGCTAGGGGAAACCTCCCGAATCCCAGATAACATCCTCCAACCAGAGCAAACCTTCACAAGGCCTCAGGTGGGAAAACCATGGTGTCTCGAAGCCTCGTGGGTGTAAAGGTGCTGATAGCACATTCTATCGCTCACTGCTTAACAAGATTAGAACCCCCCCAGGCTGGTGCGCTTTCAGCAGGAAGAATAGTTAACCTGTGTTTCCAGGTTTTGTTTCTGCGTCCGCCATGGGTGCCATTTTCTAGGTCAAATGACAACAACCTCACCTGCTTCATCCCAGCTCCCTCTCCAGCCTGCCAGTATCGCCCATATTGGCTGTGCTCACTTGCTCAGCGCTGAGCTTCTCCCTTCCTCACTGGCGATAGGGCAAAGCTTCAAGAGAAAGTACTCGTGTGTATTTTACGTATCTCTGAAGTTGAGGTGTGAAACTAAATGGTTTGGTTTAAAAGCCAGATCACTGTGTGAAGAATGTTCAGTGAAGGGACTGTAAGGAAACGGGGAGCGGGGTGGTACACCCTTCTCACTCTCCCGGCAAGCTTTTTAGAAAGGTATCTGCCTGGCTCATAACGGGGCCAATCTGCCATGAATTATTGTGCGGCGGATCGTCTTCTCCCAAACCGATGCTGAATATTTCCAGTTCCACGTGCTTTGCAGAACCTCATTTTTCCCCACGATGGGATGGAGTATTTTTTCCCTTTGAAATTAGAATCAAAGGAATAAAGAAAGTAGAGGAGATACTGCCCCACTTCTAAAAATAGATCATGAAAATGTGGTAGAATGGGTTCCCACCCCTCCGCCCAACTCTTTCTCTCAACACTCACCCTTGGAACCAAGCCTCCACGTTTTGAAGACGCTCAAATGGCCCATGTGAAGAGACCACAAAAAGAGGCGTAGACCCAGAGAGCCAGCAGGACGCCCAGATATAGATTTGATTGGGCTCTAAGTTTGCTTTGCAGCAATTGCTAACTGATACAGGTATGATGCTCTTTGCTCCTAACGTTCCCTTTAGAAGCTTGCCGTAGCAAATTCTGTGTCTCTTGCTTTGTGTCACACTCTCCACCTGGAACACTCTTCTCTTCTATGCAAATATGTGTTCTTCAGTTTCGTTCCCTAACATAGTTCAGAATCTCTCCTACAGGGACTGATGCTATTCTCTTTACTCCGCATATCCCTGCGCACAGTGAACTCCTTTATACTGTATTTTCATTCATGCGTAATTTGTTTTTCTTTCTCTTCACTTTTTCCCACAAGACCAAGTCCTGAATACTCAGTCTGACTGAAATTTGCTTATAGGAGGGGCAGTGTGGAATGGTGGGCTAAGAGCACTGGTTTATGGCCCAGACCACCCAGGTCAGGACAGTGGCTCTTCTACTTAGCAGCAGTGTACCCTTGAGTAAGTTCCTTAAAGTCTGTATCAGTCAGAGTCCTTCCAGAGAAAAAAAATCCACTAGGATATATATCTATGTTGATATCCATGTCTATGCCTTTGTCTGTTTCCATATCTATCTACACACACACACACACACAAATTTATTTCAAGGAGTTACTTGAGTGTATGGTTTGGCTGCACGTGTCTAAAATCTGTTCTCTCGCCACACCAGCTGTCAAGATCCCAACCCTGGGCCATCTAGCTGTCTACACTTTTCTTGCAAATTGTTTGCTGGAGCAATTTCAGCTGGACAGTGAGCAATTCATAGGAGACCTCATCTTGTCTCTGGTCTCCTCCCTCTCCTCTTCCTCCTGGTAGTGATTCCAAGCCTTACCTATTCCTCTCTGTTCTGTCAGGAAGGGGAATGGTCCTCTTTTCTCAAGCTAGTATTTGTATTTTTAATGCTGAGTTTTAAGTCACATCCATGCAGTTTTCTTCTAATGCTCCTCCAAACTCTAGCCTATTTCTTTTAGCTTCAAACTTTCCTGTCTACTTGTTCTTAATCTCAGCATATAAATGTGCTCCCACTCTGCCCTTTTTCAGTCTTCAACTATGGGGTCCTTTTCTGTCAAGCAACATCTTGAAAAAATAGTATATTTTGCTTTCTTTACTTCGTCTTTCCATTCACTCTTTTATTCATTGCGATATGACTTCTGTCTCAACCTTCCAGCTGAAACTGTGCTTAGAAGGTTGACGACCTGAACCATAGATCCGAGAGACGGCTGAAGAGCACGCTGAGTGAGCTTGTTCAAGTCTCAGTGGCTCTGGACACTGTTGACCTCTGGGCTCTGCTTTAACCCCTCTCTCCTCTTGTCTTTGTGGCACTGTCTTCTCATAACACGTACCTCCTTTGATATGCACAGTAAGTTCTCAGCCACCCATTTGCTCAAATTAGCAGGACTTCACACATTTCTCTCTCATTCACCAATTAAATGTGTGAGAATTAAGGCTTACTTAGTCCAAAAAGGCCAGTCCCATGTCCAAGTTCCAGGTGAAGAAGGAATTGAAGACTCGGAAATTTCACGGGGAGACTCGTTTTTCAGCTGCTGTTATTACTTCCTTTGCTCCGCTCAGCACTGCCGTGGAAAACCTGGGAGACAAGCCTTGAACAACAACAGAAATGCTGACCAAGCTGAAAAAGCGAATTTGCCTAGAAAGAAAATAAGTTAAGAATTTTAAATGCCCAATTTTAAAAAGTCCTGCCTAACTGAGCATTATTACATGTTCCATCGAACTTACTTTTTAATTACGTGAAAATATAAATATTTGTTGAAATATAGCCACTTCATGTAGTTTAGACATATAAATATGCATTATTTTATATTTTGGGGTGAGGTCAAGCTCATTCTATTAGCATCAACTCCCTTGGTTATTACTTATTGACTCTGTGATTTGGGCAGTTCCTGGCTTATGCAGTGTTATTAGTGTTAAATCTATGGGCTGTAAACTTAGGGTATAAATTTCCTAATCTACCATCTTCTGTGAAAATATATATGATGTGCTTTAGGGACGTGAAGTCATCAAGTGTAGAGTAGAGAAAGCTACGGGGCTGTACAATAATCATCTCGACTGCCCGATGGGCAGCTATAAAGAAAGTGCAGTCAATGAAAAGGGGAATGTGAGTGCCTTCAGGTGACAGAGTGAGTCAGTAGTTTTCTGAAAGATCAAATAAGAAGAAATACACTGAAATCATTATAGAAAGTAGGCCACCAGCTTCGGGTTTGTTGTCCACAGCAAAAATAGCTGACATTTACATCATGCTTATTATTATATATACAGGCACTACTCTGAAGTCTTCACATTTACTAACTTACTGATCCTCCCATCAATTCTATGAGGGAGGAATTTTACTCTTCTTACTTTTTATTTCATATACTCCATGGAATGCAGAGAAGTGAATTGTTTTTCCTGAAGTCACGCAGCTAATAATGGCAAAAGTGTCATTTCCATTTAAACTCTCTGAGCTGATCATTGCAGTGAAAGCTGGACAAAGTGCTATGGCTCCATTTCACCAATGTGAGTGACCACGGCTACCTCTGTTTTTATTTTAATATTCTTTTATTGCTTTTTCTTTGGCCACAAGAAAAGGACAAAATGGGCAAGTGACACTGTAGAGCAAGCAGTATCCGGGATACCAACTCTATTCCCAGAAGGCAAGAGAACAAGAAGTCACAGATGCCACTCCACGGGTCTGAGGGAGGTGAGGGCAGAATTGGGTAGCTGGCCTGGGGGAGCAGGGTGGGAGGGCGGACAGGCACCTGCAGTTCTCCTGAATCATCGGCATTTCAGATATGTCTAATTCTTTCAAAAGAAAGATGCACATTAGCTTGTATTCCAATTTAGGTTATTGGAAGCTATGAAGACAAATTATTGCTAATGTTCAGCAGATGTGGAAAAAATCTTCTGATAGCCTTTTACTGGCTGCATATAAAATAATTTCTTGTTGATACCCTTTGTGGAGGCCACAATGCTTTGGTATTTGTGCTGTTGGGTCATAAAAATTAAGTCGTGGAAAGTGTTATAACTGAATCAATAAGAAAGAACCCTTCCTAATTATTGAATATATTTTCACTCTTAAGAGCAAAACCTTTTTTGAATGACATGATTTTCTTTTTTTGCATCCAAATGTCTTATTTTGTCTTTTTGTTCTTTTGGATGAGATCCCACAGGACTATAGATCTCATAAAATGTAAATTAACCAAGAATCTATTTTCATATTTTAATAATAAGACTGAACAGCCTCTGTTTGAATACTTCCTGTGACAAGAAACTTACTATTCAGAGGCAGCTTATTCTATTTTTAAAAATACAACTCAAAGTACCAGAACATTGATATTCGGTAAGCGTCAGAAAATATTTTCGTGATATGTAAATACAAAACATTCATCATGGTTTGTGCCTAAGTAAATGTTTATCTGATAGAGGTATAGTCAGGATGCTGTTGAGGGTCTCTCACCACCAGCTTAAAGGACTGTTCATTTCCTGCCTCCCTCCTCACACCCTGCGATTGGTCCCCTGGTTGCCCGAACACTTCTGCTCACCTGAGAATGGGACCGGAATCTAGGGACACCCTTTGGTGCAGTCATGTCCCTAGTGACACCACCCTGTCCGATTGTGGCATAGACCCGTTCTTCATGTAGAATGTTTAGAGTAGCAAACTGCTACAACGGTATTTCCTAATGTTCTAATTAAGGTAACATTGGTTAATAACATTACATGAGTTTCAGGTGTACAAAAACGACTTCATAGATACAAGACCACAGATTGGAGGTTACAAGAGGGGAAGTGGGGTGGAAAGAGGGCAAATGGGTAATGGGGGGTCAAATATATGGGGGGACATTTTTAGTTTTTCAGACTTCTAGCACAAAACACAGGCTTGTTTCAGAAATCCCGTTATGAAACCATACTGGTAAACAAGAAAACTTGACCTTCTAATTGTAATAGTAACATAAACAAACCAAAATTCTAATAAGTCAAGGGGTCTCTTTGTTTAAACTAGAAATAGACACAGTGATGTTCTGAGTGTGGTTCCAAGACAATAGACACTACTCAACACTCGTCCCGGAAAACAGGCCAGAGAAGTAATTACTGGAAGTTGATTGCCTAATACTGGATTTGAAAGTCATCCAAGATGTTAGCGTTGTCCGGGAGAGGAAAGTTACGATGTCCCCAAATGCCACAGGTAATATTTGTTACAAGTGGCACTGAAAGAATATGTGTGAGAAGGAAACATCGTCAGTATTTTTAGCAGTTTTCCTTCCAGAGTGAAACAGATATGTATTAGAAAGAGTGATGTGATGTATGTCCCTTTTATTTAAATAGTAATGCCCTGGGGGACCAGTAGGTTTCAGCTCTTCAAAGGAACCAGAGAATAGGCTATTTATTGCACAGACACATTTAGGGCTCTTATAAAAGCAGTCTCCTGAGAGGCAAGGTTTGGTGAGAGAGAAAAGGATTTCTACATTTTCAAACTCCTTAAGGGGGAAGCCACGAAATTTATACTATACTAGGGATCACAGGAGGAGGAGGAGTAGAGGCTGTGGTGTAGGAAGGCTGCTGTCTGTGTAGGAAAGAATGAGAGACTTTGTGAAGTGCAGGAGAAGAAAGCCCCGGGGTGAGAGAGAAAAGGGACTTTCTCCTCATTTCCTGGGCTCATGCTGAGATTTCAAGTCCCCTCGGAGAAGGAGAGCAACCAATCAGTGTATGCCGGGTAACAGGTTAGGATGGTTGAGGGGAGGGGGAATTGAGGGGAGAGAGGAGAGGAAGAGTCAGCTGGTCTTCTCTCCATCCAAGACCATGTTCAGTCATCATGGAGGGACCACCAGAGGGATCTGATCAGTGGAGAGAAAAGACTACCAGTTTCCTTTCTTGTGGATTCCAGCAGCAGATGCCAGAAAAGTGCCCAGTGTCCAGGCAGGATTAGAAAGAGCCTCACAGAGGTCCGGGAGGGCCAGGGGCACGGTGCCAGACACACACCCAGATCCCCAACACCAGCCTCCTTTTCTCCTTTCCTCCACACCCGGACACCCTCTGACAGGAGACACAACCTGAATGACTGAGCAGTTATCAGAAATAAAGAAAGG
Organism: Carollia perspicillata; assembly: GCA_004027735.1. Classification (NCBI taxonomy): domain Eukaryota; kingdom Metazoa; phylum Chordata; class Mammalia; order Chiroptera; family Phyllostomidae; genus Carollia; species Carollia perspicillata. The sequence goes on along the minus strand of PVKM010010664.1, from coordinate 1,719 downwards.
TAAACCTAAACAGACCTTTAAAAGAGAAGGGAGCCTAAGGTACCTTTAATTGGAGAGTTTAATTTCCCTTTTGCTTCAAATTTTTACAGGAGAGGGACCTCCAGTCAAGATGAAAAAGCCTTCTTTATTTGCAAGAAAAATAGAGAATGCTCCACCTTCTTTCTTATTATTTTGCTTGTCTAACAGTATTATAGAAAAGCTGATTCTTCCACAAAAGCACAAACACTCTGGAAGTATCTGTTAATCTTATTTGGTCTGGGCACTAGCTCCCATTGGGTAAATTCTGGATCCAAAAATTATTTTGTATTTCACATGTCATGATGGATATCACTATATACACCCAAGCCCTGTTTTCTTTTTCTCCTGGGCACACAGTTAAATTACTTTTAAGTTACATTTCCACCTCCCTGGAAGTAAGGTGGGGTCATATGACTATATTCTTGTTAATGGACTGTGGATGGACAAACAGATGCTACTCCCAGGCTCGGCCTCTAAAACCCTCTACACGGTCCATGTTGGTCCTCCCCTCACCTGTCAACTAGGAGCTGAAGACCTTGGCAAGGACTCTTTTGTTGCGGGAGTCCCAGAGGGAATGTTCTTGTGTAGCAGAGAGCCCCCCAACCTTCACCTGCCAAGGATTTTGAAGGGTCTAGGATTTTACTCTATTCATAAGATAACAAGTTAACCTGTTACTGTTTCCTGGATCCTGGCAGAAGACACACATTCCTAAGCCGGAGACAAAGGACTTTATTATTCATGGCAAAAGTGATAGCCAGAGCTTCACATTGGTTTGTATCTATGTTCTCTTTGCTGTCCCAGTTACATTTGGGCAACACAGGACATAGCAGATGCAGTGGCTACATTACAGGAAACCATCACTGGGGTTGGAAAATTCACACTTTTTTTTTTCTTTAAACTTTATTACATTTTTTCCATTACCATTTAGTCCCTTTATAACCCCCTCCCCCCAGCAATCAGCACAATGGTGTCCATGTCCATGAGTCCTTTTTCCTTTTTACTCAGCCCCTTGCCCTCTAAGATGCCCCCACTAGCGGTCATCCTGCTCTCCATTATACACTTCTAGAGTCAGCAGAGTGGTAAGCCTCTCCTTTGCCACCGTAGCACGGGTGTTCTTAGTGAAGTTCTGCTTTCACAGGGTTCCGTGCAAGCTGCACTATGGCTGCATCACACTGAGTTATAGAGGAATAATCTGTTTTTTTCCTCCTAGAATCGGCCATTCTGGGATTTTACATTCCATAAAATAGAAATGTCCTACTGGGATTTCTGGGTGGCTTAATTTATGGACGTCCTACCAACTTCAGTGATTGATTTCTGCTGTGGCAAAACCAGTGACTGCTTGATGGATGGATGGATGCTGTCTCCTGAAGTGATTTGTTGATGTTTCTTTTCCTAGCAGATTTATGTTGCCTATTGTCTTCCACCACCATCTGCTATAATTAATGACTTGTGGTACCGGCCTCTGGTAGCACAAAATCCATGGCATGGCAACCCAGGCAGATGGGCATTCGACGAGAGGAGCCAAGGTTTGGAGCACACAGGCTTCCTCTGCCAGCGGAGAGCACACCTATGAAAACCCCTGCCTCCTGGAGTGCATCTTCTTCCTCACCCATTGTCCGGGAGCAAGGGACAGCACCTAGGCTTCGACTCTGACCGACACCAAAGCTGCAGTCAGCACCGGTGTGAGCCTAGCCCAAACCT
>PVKM010010663.1:0-34556 GCA_004027735.1 Carollia perspicillata | reverse complement strand
GAGTTAAAAAAGTCCTCTAAGAGAATTGTTTTGCTGCGGTGGAGGTGGTGAAACAAAAAATAGCAGTAGCCTTTTAAGGCATCAAATCACCGAGTTCAAAAACTTCTGAACAGGAGAAAAACCGTCTTATAGGGTATCACATCAAATGGAGAGTACTTTGAAGGTGACTGAAGTTTAAACATATAAGAATAAATACATACTATTTGTATAAACAAATTCTGTTTTTTGGGGTTTCCCCCTCATATATCATGTGCACACTGCATCTTGCTCTCACCATCCAAAGTTTATTCTTCTTGTGTCACCATTCACCCTCTGTTTACCCTCTTCCACCCACCCCTACAACATGTTCCCTCTGATAATCACCATGCTGTTGTCTGTGTTGATGAATTTTTTTTCACTTAATCCATTGCCTGTTGCACCCAAGCTCCCCACTCCTCTGACAGCTGTCAGTCTGTTCCTTGTAACTATGTGTCTGTTTCCATGTTGTTTCTTATTTTAGTCATTAGATACCCTGTAAGTCCAACTGTGCTGTTAGAAAGGTGGCATTTCCTTTTTCCTATGATTGAGTGGTGTTCCATTGCATAAATGTAGGCCAGCTTTTGTATTCATTTATCTACTGAAGGGCACTAGGGCCACTTCAGAATCTTGGTTATGATAAATAACACTGCAGAGAACATGGGGTGCATATATTCTTTTGAATCAGTTTTTTGGGTTTCTTTGGATAAATTTCCAGAATGGAACTGCTGGGTCATAAGGCAGTCCCACATTTAATTTTTTACAGAAATTCCACATTGTTTTCCACAGTGGCTGCACCAATCTGCATTCCTGCCAATGGTGCAGGAGGGTTCTCTCTTCTCCACATCCCACTAATGCTTGTCTTTTGTGGGTTTATTGATGGTAGTCATTCTGAAAGCTGTGAGACCATAAATATCATAAAAGAAAACATAGTCAGTAAAATCTTAGATATTTATCATAGCAATATATATATATTGCTAGACATTATATATAATGTATATAATAATATAATATATAATATATAATATAATATATATGAAATTATGATATATAATATAATAATATAATATAATGTATATATATACATTATATATATTATATATATAATGTCTATCTCCTCAGGCAAGGGAACAAAAGGAAAAAATAAGCAAATAAGGCTTCATCAAACTAAAAAGTATTTGCAGATAAAAAGAAACCAACAACAGCAGGAGCGGGCCAAGATGGAGGGGTAGGCAGAAACACTTCACATCCTCACACAACCAAAGGAAGGAAAACAACCAATTTAAAAACAAAGAACAACCAGAACTGCCAGAAAAACGTTTGGATAGAAATCCAACACCAAGGAGTCAAAGAAACATTCAATCAGGCAGTAGGAGGGGCCCAGATGGGCAAAGGTAAGGAGAGGCCACAGCAAGGAGGCAAGAGGACTGGGCTAGCAAGGCATGGCTGACAGACTGCACAGCAATCCCGCATTTGCAATCAGACAAGCCTGGGGGAAAGCAGGGGAGCCAGATACACCACAAAACCCTCGGTTTCAGTGTGGGGAAACTGAAGACTAAAAACCACAGTGTGAGGAAAAAATCAATGAGGATTGTGACAGCAGAAGAAACTCCCAGCCTCACAGGAGATTATGTTGGAGAGATCCACAGAGTCCAAAAAGAAGCACAAACCCACTGCCTGCATATCAGCACCTAAAGGGCACAAACTGCTTGTGAGAAGCAAGGGAAGTGACAGAAAGTGAAACAAGAACAGTGCAAGTGGCATTTTTCCTTCTCTGATGCCTCCTTCACAGACAGTGCCATGATGCAGCAAAAAGGGTTATCCAGCCCTGGTGAATACCTAAGCCTCTGCCCCTTACAGGTAAGAGGTGCGCTGAGACAAAGAAATGTGGCCCAAATGAAAGAACAGATCAAAACTCCAGAAACAGAACTAAGCAACAAGGAGATAGCCAACCTATCTCCTGCAGAGTTCACAACACTGGTAATCAGGATGGTCATAGAATTGGTTGAGCTCAGTCACAAAATGAAAGAAGAAATGAAGGCTACACAAAGTGAAATAAAGGAAAATGTACAGGGAACCAACAGTGAAGGGAAGGAACCTGGGACTCAGATAAACAATGTGGAACAAATGGAAATAATAAGCATCCAACTGGAACAGAATGAAGAAGCAAGAATGCAAAAAAATGAGGAGAGACTTAGGAGCCTCTGGGACAACTTTAAACATTTTAACATCTGAATTATGGGAGTGCCAGAAGGAGAAGAGGAAAAGCAAGATATTGAACTATTATTTGAACAAATAATGAAGGAAAACTTCCCCAATCTGGTGAAGGAAATAAACTTCCAGGAAGTCCAGAAAGCTCAGAGAGTCCCAAAGAAGTTGGACCCAAAGAGGAACACACCAAGCCACATCATAATTAAATTACCCAAGATTAAAGATAAGAAGAGAATCTTAAAAGCAGCAAGAGAAAAGGACAGAGTTACTTACAAGGAGTGCCCATAGACTATCAGCTGATTTCTCAAAAGAGACCTTACAGGCAAGAAGGGGCTGGAAAGAAGTATATGAAGTCATGAAAGCCAAGGACCTACATCCAAGATTACTATATGTAGCAAAGCTTTCATTTAGAATGGAAGGGCAGATAAAAATTCTTCCCAGTAAGGTCAAGTTAAAGGAGTCCATCATCACCAAGCCCTTTTATATGAAATGTTAAAGGGACTTATGTAAGAAATAGAAGATGATGAAAAACTATGAATAATAAAATGATAAAAAAACTCATAACTATCAACAACAGAACCTAAAAAACAAAAACTAAGCAAACAACTAGAACAGGATCAGAGTCATAGAAATGAAGATCATATGGAGGGTTATCAATGGGGAGGGGGAGGAGGAGATTGGGGGGAAAACTTACAAGGAATAAGAAGCATAATTAGTAGGCATAAAATAGACAGGGGAAGGTTAATAATAGTACAGGAAACAGAGAAACCAAAGAACTTACATGTACAGCTCATGGACCTGAACTAAGGGGGGGAATGCTGGAGGGTGGTGTAGTGCAAGGTGGAGGAGAATTAAAGGAAGAAAAAATTAGGACAACCATAATAGCATAATCAATAAAATACATTTTTTAAAAATCCAGAGGTTTTATATACTTAAAAACACAAATTTTATAGATACACATATATTTATGTACTGACTTGATATTCTTCACCATAGCTATCTTTAAATCTTTAAAGTTGTGAGATGTGAGTAGTCAGACTTATTCTTTGTAATTCTAGAGGACCAGAGAGTTGAAATCAGAGGAAAGGAGTTCCCACATCTGGAATTGAGGTAGTCTTGGTTTCCCAGGAACCATTTCTCACAATCAATTCTTTAGGATAGGTTCCTGCTTGTACTATTCTCTGAGCAAACACAGGAGATATGTAGATGTACCTAGACTTATTATTACATAAAATCAAGATAAACAAATCAATAATTAAAGTGAATGAGAAAGGGTTATTGGTAGAGAAAGATAATTCTGGAAACTCACAAACCTGAAAGACTTAATGTCTTGAGGAAAGAAAACTGTAGTGGAGTTTGGGAGAAAAATGATAGATTATGGGATCTGAGACAGCAATGGCCAGGGAGGGGGGAATCCATGCCAAGAGAGTTGGCTTATACTGTAGAAAAAGTTCCAATAAGGATTAGAGTTAGTAACCACGTTTTATGTCATGTGATCTATCTTGATGAGTAAATGAGACCACCTCAAGAATAAACTTGCATGTGGTTTTATTTTCTAAATCTGCAGGCTGATGTTTTTGTAGAAATTGTACTTTTTCAATACTTTGAGGAATATATGACACAGCATTAGAAAAGATTTCTTAGAGTATATCATATTTCTTACTGTAATTCAACCCAACCTGTGGGTCAAATTGTTTTCTATGGTTGAAATACTAATGGAAGTTACTATACTGATTGTTTTCTATGGTTGAAATAATACTAATACTAACTGATGGAAGATATCCCCCTGTTCCCTTACCATGGATATTCAATTCTTTACTTTTAACAGAAGTCAAGCCTAGGAAAGATTCCTAATTTCCACTTTGGTACTATCCATTCTTTGAGAATAGCAAGGGTCACAAGCAAGATCAGCTTAGAGGAGTAGAGTTTGACATAGGTGTTTGAAATATCCAATAGTTTTCTCCTTCACACTGATCTTTTACTTACATGTGACTTTAAGAAAGAGCTTTGCCTCTTGCACTGCCTCCCCTCTTCCACTGGGAACCTGGCCCACAACACAGGCATGTGCCCTGACTTGGACTCACACCAGCAACCTTCTTGTTCACAGGCTGGTGCTCCATCCACTGAACCACACAAACCAGGGCTAGATTCCACAGGTAAGTGAAATCACATGGTATTTATCTTTCTCTGTATACCTTATTTCACTTAGCATAGTACCTGCTAGGTCCACCCATGCTGTTGTAAACAGTAAGAGTTCTTTCCTTTTTAAGGCTGAGTAGTATTCCATTGTGTGTATGTACCACAGCTTGAAAAGGAAGGTTTTATATTTTCTTTGTTTATGAGACTCAATCATGGCATTTTCCTGGTTTAAAACATGTAAACCCAGGCCCTTGTTGAGTAAGTGCCAACAGCATCTGCATCTTTCCAAAATATTAAACATGACTCAGTTGTGTACAGAGGCATATTGCAGAAATCAGATAAATATTGATCTGTGCATTCTTTATTAATCTCTGATCTAAGAGTTAATTTGATTGCTGTATTGCTGTCTTTTTGTGTCTGAGTCTCTCATAGGCACAGGGTAAAACTACATTTAACCAGGAAGTTCAGGAGTTAGAGATGTGACCACAAGGTGGTAGTGCACCTCTGCTGATGCAGAATATGTGGAGGGTTCATTTTACTGGTTCAGAATGAATAGGCTTTGACAGAAACACAGTCCTTTTCTTATTGGCTGGGGAGAGAATGTGAGAAACCCTTATCTTAGAGAAAAAGAGATAACTTGATAACAGCAGTAGCTCCCCTGGCTGAAGGTAGCAGGTCCTCAATTATCTCAATAAGAGGAATGAAGACATCCATTGGAACATTCCTCATGTTCTTTTGGCTGCGGCTGGACTGTGAGTTGAGGGTTAGTGGGAAATAAACTCTATTAGTGGGTATTATTTTAGAAGCCAAGCCTGACTTTATTTGGGTTTCCTTAGTTACTGTAGAGAAAAAACATGCTGAAGTATAATAATCTGCTTACTCTTCTCCTTTCTCTGAATTTTTCTTGCTACATAGGTGTCAGCCGAGGAGACAAAGTGGATCAGCATCCTCCTACCCTGAGTGTCCAGGAGGGAAACACCTCTGTCATCACCTGTTCTTATTCAGACAGTGCTTCAAACTACTTTCCATGGTATAAGCAAGAAGCTGGAAAAGGTCCTCAGCTCATTATAGACATTCTCTCAAATAAGAATGAGAAGCAGCATGAAAGATTTACTGTTTTACTGGATAAGTCGTCCAAACGTTTCTCCCTGCACATCAAAAACACCCAGCCTGGAGACTCAGCTGTGTACTTCTGTGCAGCGAGTACACATTGCCTCCCAAGCACCTGAATCCTGTGCACAAACCTGTCTCCTAGTGGAAACTACTGTGTTGCATGTTAAAAACATATAATAAAAAGGGTAGTTTCAAGGTGATTAAAAAAGTGTTAGAAAATTTTGGTGGAAAAACTGCTGCATAATGAATTCTTGGAGTTAGTAATGTTTAATTTTAAAATTTAGGCTTTAATGATTATTTTATATTTGCTATACAAACTCCTGTCCTATTAAAATACCCTTAGCATCAGTATTGGACTCCTTATTATGGTTGAGCTTTTAATATTCTGTTTTCAAAACAGCATTTTTAATTTTTCCATTAAAAATAATGATATGCCAACTGTGGAATATATGTAGAGTACAAAAATATGAAGTTGATAATTATGTAGTCAGATAATATTGCTAATACCTTAATAAATTTTTGTACCAATTTTTATTATAATTAGAATCATAATTCCTTCATTGAATTATATATCTTGAAGTGAGCATTTTCAATTTCATCAATTTTACTGCAAAACCTGGTTTTTAGTAGCTCTGAGAGATTTTAATAAATTACAGTTTTGTATTAATTTTCTTCTCTATTTGTGACAAAATGTGACCATCTTTTCCATGTAGTCTGATCACTTTATTTTTTTTAAAAAAGTGACAGTATTTTTCCCAGGGCTCAGTAATGGTATATATTATTTGAGTATTTGAGGCAATCAGGATTGGAAGTGATATAAAAATGTGAGCTTCTAATTAAACTCACAAAGCAATTCTCTTTTACCAAATCCTGTACATATTTGTTCACATTTAGTCTCTTAGAGACTCTAGAAGACATAGTTGTTTATTATTTACTGCTATAGCCTCAGTACCCAGCACAACCCTTTCACATAGTTGATAATCAGTAGATGTTTGTTAAAGAAAGAAAGGGGAATTCTTGTGTTTATTCATAATTTTAATTTAAGTTTTATGACAGAATTAAATTTATAAATTCATTTTTGAGTATCAAAACTCCTTATCATGTGTATATGATTATTTCATTAATTAAGAATCTATAGTTTGTTTTTATGAATACATATCTTTCTTTCTCAATAAAGCTCTGTTATTTTAAGACAATAAAATTTATTCTTAGCCTTGTACTTTTTGTTTCCATTATGGGCTATAGAGGGACGTTTTTATAAGTATTTACCAGCTACCTTACTATCATTAGTGGAATGCTCATAGGCATTAGATGAATGGATAATTTACAGATAGCTTGTGACACATCTCCCTACCTCGTCTTACTAACTACAATCTTCTTAATTAAAAATGTTATTTCTTTTCATGTTACAGATAAATCAGTGTAATGAAAAAAATCATATTGATAATTAATTTCCTAATTCTCCTACCCATGGTCAGTGGTAGGTTATTTTTAAAATTTCTTATATTCTTCCTAAAGATGTTTATCTTTGGTGACTGGTGTGATGAGATGATCACTCCTGGGTGAGTTTTGGTTGTCGGTTATTAGCAAATTTATTTGTTTTAATAGGGAAAGACAACATATTAAATCACGCTTATAATATCTGAACAAGAAAGGCCAGCATTGTAGCCCAACACCTCAAAGGCCCTGATCATTTCCCTCACAATAACCATAACCACCAGCTCTGCTCCAGTGAAAACAAGATGACTCTTGATTGATTGGTCCATTTCCTCCAAGGCTGGTGGAGGGAGAGGAATGCTTGGCTTCTATTTGATTCCTTTATCTTTTTAAAACAAGTAGGAAAAAAGAAAGAGGATGCAGTTAACTGCTTTATCAAATATAGGTGAAAATTTATTTATGAAAAAAAAAAAGAAATCCTCTAGTCACATGTGCAGAGTCAGTAGATACTTAAACACACTCAAGGTTTAAACCTTCATCATAGTATTGGTTTCCTCTCTTATTTCTGGTCAATTCACTATGAACATTATTGCCTTCTCTTCATCCTGAAAAACCAGAGTGTGTGCTGACCACCTCCCTATTGCTTGCTTTCCCTAGGGTGGTGCTGATGCTCAAAGTTGTGTGGTGTGTCCCAGTCCTGCAGAGCAGGACCTTTTCTGAGCCCTGAAACTAGCCAAGGCATCCCCAGTGTCTCGTGGGCAGGATCCTGATGTTGTCGGTCTGTGCTGTGGGTGGTAGGACTCATGCCCCTTTAATGTCCACTGAGAGCCCTGGCTACTCTTCTCCCAGGTGCTCCTCACTTTTCAGCTGGACAGAACACCCCACTATGTGTATGTGGAAGAATGAGGCCAGAGTCTGTTTGTCAGCCTCCCCAAAGTTGGGAAAGCCAGGTGCTTCTCCCTGCATTTAAATCTTTAATTTTCACCCTGGCTGGTGTGGCTCAGTGGATTGAGCACCGGCCTGTGAACCAAAGCATCACCTGTTCGAACTCAGTCAGGGCACAAGCCTGGGCTCTGGGCCAGGTCCCCAGGTCCCTAGTGTGGGGCTCATGAGAGGCAACCACATATTGATGTTTCTCTCCTTTCTTTCTCCTTCCCTTTGCCTCTCTAAAGATAAACAAATAAAATCTTTAAAAAACAATTTTCATGAAATAATATTTTAAAAGTAAGATTTGTTTTTTTTTAATGTATTGGAGTAACAGAAGACAATAAGGTCATATAGATGGACTTGGTTAATTCTTTATCTCCTTTCAGTCTAGAGAGTTACTTGGTTTTCTAAAGATCTGCATTTCCTGTGTAGGGAAACATGGAGTGAGTGAGGCTGAGGTAGTGTGACTGCTGAGATAGCAGGTCTAAGTCCTCTTTAGTGATGGTTTAGGCTCACTAGGGGGCAAGGAAGGCTTTACAGAAAACAGCTGTTACATGGTTCTGAGGGTTGAGCAAGCACTTAGAAAAGACTAGTGAGCATGTGAGCCAGTCAAATTATAGGCAGCAGAGATGAGGAGAGGATAACAGTGTCTGTGTAAAGTTCATCTCCAGTTTTCAACTCTGTCACTCAGTGTGAACTTGAGAAAGCTGGACTCCATACATTGCATATCCACTGTGGGAATGATTCCCTGTGCCGAGTCAGGAGTGAGGATGTGATTAGTCATTGTGATCATGGAGCTCAACAGAAAACACCTCCATAACCTGTTTTAATTTTGTAATTGCTATGAATAAATGCCCCCAAACCAATGACCCAGAAGTTATTCCAATACCTCATGTATCCTACCTTTTCATGTATCTCCATGAAAGTAGAAGGAACAACAAGTTAAAAACAAACAAACAAAAAAGAAACAGAAGAAAAAGTAAAGAAGAAAAATGTAAGAAAACGGAAAGGACAATATTAATTTGACCAGCATAGTGTGGTTGGATCAGAGTTGGCTGTGTGGATCAGCAGAGTACCCAAGAAGTGGACCGAAGTGGAGAGAGGTGGAAATTAAGTCAGACAGACATTATATATAAATTCTGTTATACTTCAAGCTGATTTTGTTGGAATCTTTTTCTATACAGATAGTGACTGTATGCCTTGACTTCTGGAATGCTACAGATTTTTAAAAAATGGATTAACTTGTGCAATGCACAATACATGCTATCAGTTTTCCTTCATCAGAATATTCATATGACTGAATTCTCAAATTCTCTACCAAACCATGCAATTTTGGAAATACAGGGTCACTCTTCTTAGGATTCTTTAAGGTCATATGTTACACCTGACACATTGATTCTTCCTGAACCATCATCTACCATTCCTCACTCATTATCTTGCAAACTTCTTACATGTAAGTATTTTAAGAAAAAACAAGAGAGTCCGAGCCAAGGAGGCATAGGGAGAAACCCTTTGCTTTCTTACACAACCAAAAGGGGATAACAACCAATCTAAAATCAATAAACAACCAGAAATTAAACTGCATGGAACTCCGACAACCATGGAATTAAAGAAACAGTCAAACAGAGCAACCAGACTTGGAAGATGGAGAAGGGAGAGAAATCGCAGTGAGGTGGCTGACTGAGAAGGCGGGGCTGGCTACTTGAGTGGGCAGGTTGCACAGGCAGGGCTAACTTAAGGAGAAACAGAGACTCAGAGTTGACCATGGAATATGGCAGTTGTAATGGTAAGAGAAACTCCTAGCCTCGCCATAGTTCATTGGATAGTGTGCTAGAGATGAGCAGGCAAGCTGCACTGTTCCCTCTCTGGCCCTTCCCCCATAGGCAGAGTCGAGGGGCAGCAAGGAGGGTTGCCTTGCTGGAGTGAATACATAAGGTTCCACCCCTTACAACTTAGCAGGTGTGCCAAGACAAAGAAGTATAGTCCAAATGAAAGAACAGAGGAAAACCTCAGGAAGAGAGCTAAATGATGAGGAGATAGCCAACCTAACTAATGGAGAATTTAAAGCCCTGGTAATCAAAATGCTCACAGAACTGATTGAGCTTGGTTGAAAAGTAAAAGAACAAATGAAAGATACCCGAAATGAAATAAAGCAAAATATTCAGGGAACTGACAGAAAGGAAACCAGGACTCAAATCAATTATTTGGAACAAAAGGAAGAAATAAACATCCAAATGGAACAGAATAAAGAAACAAGAATTCAAAAAAATGAAGAGAGACTTTTGAACCTCTTTGACAACTTGAAATGTTCCAAAATCTGGATTATGGGGGTGCCAGAGGGAGAACAACAGTAAGAAATTGAAAACTTATTTGAACAAATAATGAAGGTAAAACATCCCCAATCTGGCAAAGAAAATAGACTTCCAGAACATCCAGGAAGCCCAGAGAGTCTCAGAGAATTTGGACCCAAAGAGGAACCTACCAAGCCACATCATCATTAAGTTACTGAAGATTAAAGGTAAGGAGAGAATCTTAAAAGCAGCAAGAGGAAAGGAGAGAGTTACCTACAAAGGAGTGCTCATAAGACTATCAGTTGATTTCTCAAAGCAAATGTTGTAGGCAAGAAGGGGCTGGAAAGAAGTATTTGAAGTCGTGAAAGGCAAGGACCTACATCCAAGATTACCCTATCCAGCAAAGCTATCATTTAGAATGGAAGGGCAGATAAAGTGCTTCCCACATAAGGTCAAGTTAAAAGAGTTCATCATCACCAAGCCATTATTATATGAAATGTTAAAGGGATTTATCAAAGAAAAGAAAGATCAAAACTATAAACAGTAAAATGACAACAAACTCACAACTATCGACAAATGAACCTAAAAAAAAAAAAAGAAAAAAAACAATGAAAACAAAAACTAAGGAAACAACTAGAACAGGAACAGAATCTGAGAAATGATATCACATGGAGGGTTTTCAGTGGGGAGGGGGAATGGAGGAATAGAGAAAAAAGGTACAGGGAAAAAGAAACATAATTTGTAGGCATTAAATAGATGGGAGAGGTCAAAAATGGTATAGGAAACAGAGAACTCAAAGAACTTAAATGTACAACCCATGGACATAAACTAAAAGGGAGAGAGTGCTGGAGGGTTGCGAGGTGCAGGGTGGTGGGAGGATAAAAGGGGGAAAATTGGAAAAATTGTATTAGCATAATTAATAAAATATACTTAAAAACAAGTTGGATATTTTTATATATTGTATATATTACCCTCACCCTCCCACATTGTTCATACCCAGACTTTTTGAGATATGACTGTGCAGTTTCACTGGGCCACTGTGGGTGCAGTTTGATGTTAAGATGAGTGACAGAGCTCAGATGTGATTGGTGTTCAGTGAGTCTGGTGGAGCATATTGACTGAAGGAAGAAACTTTGCTTGGGTCCAGGACTCTACATCCTCCAGAGCAGGGGCAGAGGCAGCACAGTGTGTGTGCAGGAGGTTATGGAGAGACACCTGGGAGCTCTGCTGTGGCTTCTGTGGGTCCAGCTTTGCTGTGAGTTGGGGCCCTCCCAGGTGGGGACTGGGGTTGTCCACAGCTGGTTGTGGGAGAAGGAAGGGGGATCTGATACAGAGCTTCTAGATGGTCCCACTTGGGTGTTTCTTGGAGTATTTTACAAGTCTAGAAGCTGCATCACTTGTCCCAGTGATGTCATTTGTGTTTTTCTCTTTCCAAGCAGGGGTGAGAGGATTGAAGGTGGAGCATGGTCCTCCAGCCCTGAGCCTCCAGGAGGGAACCAACTCTACTCTGAGATGCAATTTTTCTACCACAGTGACCTATATGAGGTGGTTCAAACAGAACCCTGGTGGTGGCTTCATCAGTCTATTTTACATGACTTCAGGGACAAAGCACAATGGAAGGTTAAGCTCCACAATAAATCCTAAGGACCTGTACAGTACACTGCACATCACAACCGCCCAGCTGGAAGACTCAGCCTCTTACTTCTGTGCAGCAGAGGCACAGTGCTCCCAGGTGATCTGCAGCCTGCACTCAAACTGCAGCTGGGCCTGCAGCTCCACCCCTTCCACTTGCAGGCATGCATGTTGTTCCCACATTAGCCTTTGCACTTATTTGGGTTTAAAATTTAAGTTCCAGCAGTTTTTTCCTTGTATAATTAGATATCTCAGTACTATCACTTCACTTGGTTCTCTACCCCTTTTCTCCCCTGAAGTCCCCTTATAGGTATAAAGAACTAATATGGAACCATGAAAAACAACTGATAAAGATATCAACATACAATGCCCTGTTAAAACAGATCACTTTGCAGGTAGCATATAAATGCCATTAATTTACTCTACTGCAAAGTTTTGAGAAAATATATGGTGGTCAAGAAATAGAAAGAGATGACTTGTTTATTTAGTTAAGTATAGATTTGTCTACTTTCAAAGAAAAGGTCAGAGAGTGTGTAATGATTTTCAAACTTTGTATTATGTTTATTCACTCATGGAACTAACAAACATAAGAAAAGTAACTTGTTTGAAGAGTTGGCACTCAATCTAGCCTATTACATATATTATGGCACTGATAGCACCTGTAAATAAGGACTCTCTGTCCTTCTAGGCATGGGCAAAGTGAGGATTGTAGAGTATAAGTGACTCGTACGAACTCACATTACTAAATTAGTGAAGTTCATGGTCTCAGCTATCTGGTGTAAAACACTCTTTTGCATCACCTAATTGAAATGATTTCTATTAATAAATTTGTTCAATGTGTTTACATACATCACTAACAAATTATCCATTTGGGTCACTTTTAAAATTAAACTTATTGAGGTAGCATTGATGAATAACATCATGTAAGTTTTACCTGTACAATTCCATACACATCATTCATATATTGTATCCTTTGCTCACAACCTGACTCTAGTCTCCTTCCATCTCTATATATTTGACACACTTTATGTTTTTCTTTCTCCCCCAAACCTTCTTTCCTTCTGCTAACCACCATACTGTTGTCTGTGTCTGTAAGTTTGTTTATTTTTATTTGTTCATTTGTTGATTTCTGTTTTATGTATCACATATGAGTCAAGTTGTATGGTTTCTGTCCTTTTCCATCTGAATTTTTCACTTAACATGACATTTTAAGCATCTATCCATGTTATCACAAAAGGCAATATTTTAAAATTTTTTTATGGCTGAGTAGTATTCTTATGTAGGTATGTATCATAACTTCTTTATCCAATAATCTGTTGAAGGACACTTTGGCTGTATCCATGCCTTGAGTATTATGAATAATGCTAAAATAAACATAGGAGTACATGCATCTTTACAAATGAATATGTTCAATTTTTTCTGGTGGGGGATATACTCAGAAGAGAGATTGCTGGGTCTTATGGTAACTTTATTTTTAATTTTTTGAGGACGATTCATACTGTATCCATAGAAGCTTCACAAATTTACCTTCCCACCAACAAGTTACCAGGGTTCCATTTAGGTCATTTCTAAACAGTTCCTTGTATGGAAGAGATCATGAAAATTTTCATCTGTTCTATTAAAATTCACTGCTATTTCTTGCATTTTGAGTGAATCGATTATTCATGATTTTGTAAATTCATTCACAGTCTGGAAAATGAGCAGAAAATGTCTTCAAGTATCCTGAAAACACCTTATCCATTATAGCCAGAGACAAAGACTTCTGGCCACCAAACCAAAAGTTTAAAGTTGCATGGGGAGTAATTGCAATGCAAATTAAATTCCAACTTGCATGTATTTTATGTTAATGTAAGAACATTGATAGGAAGGAATGAGGCCTCCCAAATTAAGGTGAAGACAAAGGGCAGACTCCAGTGAAACTGGGGGCCAGACTGACTTCCTGGGTGTGTGACCTGTGCAGTGGCAGAAGAAACCCTGCCCTTGATTTAAGGCTTGATATCACTGTCTTCAAATTCCGAATAATTTTATTTCTGTACTTGTGTTTTTTGAGTCCCATAAGTTGTTGGAAGACATATGCGAGCAGGAGAGATACATGTAACCATAGGACACAGGACAGGAACACATGCAGGCTCAGGGTCATCATGGTCACAGCTGGGAGTGTGTGAACCATGAAGTTGTCAGGACCACCTATTGTACCCACCTATGCTTTCACTCTCTGGGACTTTGACCTGCAGCAAAGGAGAGCAGTAAACTTTATTGGTGATGGTGTATACATGTCCCATGTCATGCCATGACTATCACCAATGTATACACTGTTGAAATATATACATTGTTGAAATGTATACACTATTGAAATGTAGTGTATACATTTCAATAAAGCAGTCTGACATTTTCTTATAAAACTTAATATACTCTTACCATATGATCTATCAATGTTGCTCATGGGTATTTACCCAAAGAATTTGAAAATTATGTCTACACAAAACCCTGTCCACAGGTGCTTATCACAGCTTTATTCATAATTGTCAAAACTTGAAAGCAACCAAGATGTCTTTTAGTAGGTAAATGGATAAATAAATGGTGGTCCACCCAAAAATGGAATATTATTCAGTACTAAAAAGAAATGAACTATCAACCATGAAAAGATAGGGAAAAGTTAAATGTATATTAGTAAATAAAGAAGCCAACCTGAAAATGCTATGTACTGTATGATTCCAATCATATGACATTCTGAAAAAGGCAGAACTATGGGGACAGTAAAAAGATCAGTGGTTACCAGGTGTTGAATGGAGTGGGAGGGATGACTAGATGAGAACAGAGGATTTTTAGGGAGGTGAAACTAGTCTCTGTGATGGTGTAGTGATAGATTTAGGCCATTATACTTATGTGTAAACCCATGCAATGTACAACACCAAGAGTAAATTCTATGGTGAACTATTGACTTTGCATGACTATGATGTATTAATATAAGAAATAGATTTTGTTAATTGTAAGAAATATACCACTCTTGTGGGGAAGTTTATAATAGCGGAGACTATGCATATGTTAGGGCAGGAGGTATATTAGAAATTCTGTACTTCTTCCTCATTTTTCCATGACCCTAAAATGTCTGAAAGAAAGTCTTAAAAAATTAAACTCAGACTTATGTGCAACTGATTTGCATGAAGAGTTAAAGCATTTTAGAAAAGTGTTTCTCTAGATATGTCACTAATGATTCCTTTTAATCATTTATTTGAATGAGATTCCAGGTTTTCATTTCAACTGTATTTCAAACACTATATACTCAGTCTTGGCTGGGATTTTGAATGCCCAAAATACCCTTGCAAGGACAAAGTCCAGAAGACAAAGCAATTAGGTTTTTTATTTAAAAAAATATATTTTATTGATAATGCTATTACAGTTGTCCCAGTTTTTCCCCTTTGTCCCCCTCCACCCAATACCCTCCTTCCCTCCAGCAATCCTCCTCTTAGTTCATGTCCATGGGCCATGCATATAAGTTCTTTGTATTCTCCATTCTTATACTATTCTTGGCACCCCTTGCCTATTTTGTACCTACAAATAATGCTTCTCAATCTCTACACCTTTTCCCCCATTCCTCACTTCCCCTGCAGCTGATTATCCTCCAAGATATCCCCATATCTATGATTCTGTTCCTGTTTTAGTTGTTTGCTTAGTTTGTATTTTAGATTCAGTTGTTGATAGTTGTGAATTTGTTGCCATTTTAATGGTCAAAGTTTTTATCTTCTTTTTCTTAAATGAGTCCCTTTAACATTCATGTAATAATGGCTTGGTGGTGATGAACTCTTTTAGCTTTACCTTGTCTGAGAAGAACTTTATCTGCCTTTCCATTCTAAATGATGGCTTTGCTGGGTAGAGTAATCTAAGTTGTAAGTCCTTCGCATCCGTTTGAACATTCTCAACAGTCCCTTCTTGCCTGCAGAGTTTCTTTTGAGAAATTGGCTGATAGTTTTATGGAGACTCCTTTTTAGGTAACTGTCTCCTTTTCTCTTGCTGCTTTTAAGATTATCTACCTTTAACCTTTGGCATTTTAATATGATATGTCTTGTTGTGGTCCTCTTTGGGTCCAACTTGTTTGGGATTCTCTGCTTCCTGGACTTCCATGTCTATTTCTTTCATGAAATTAGGAAAGTTTTCTTTCATTATTTTTTCAAATAAGATTTCTATTTCTTGCTCTTCATCTCCTTCTGGCACCCTTATGATTTGGATGTTGGTATGTTCAAAGTTGTCCTAGAAATTCCTAAGCCTATCCTCATTTTTTTAAAATTCTTTTTTCTTCTTCCTGCTGTTCAATTAAATGCTTTTTCTTTCCTTGCGTTCCAAATCATTGGTTTGATTCTCAGCTTCATACTCTCCACTGTTGTTGGTACCTTGTAGATTTTTCTTTACTTCATTTAGTGTAACTTTCATTTCTCCTTTCCTGTTTTTGTTGTACTCAATGAGTTCTTTGAGCATCATGATCACCAGTGTTTTGAACTCTGTATCTGATAGGTTGGTTATTTCTGTTTCATTTAGTTCTTTTTCTGAAGTTCTGTTCTGTTCTTTCTTTTGGGCCATATTTCTTTGTCTCCTCAATTTGGCAGCCTTCCCATGTTTGTTCCTGTGTATTAGGTAGAGCTGCTTTGACTCTCTGTAAAAGGCACCTGAAAATTGTGTATGGCAGAACCATAGGTAATTGCCATGGCAGGGCAACCCACTTCACCTCTTTGTGGTTCTGTGTTGAGGGAGGGCTCAAAGAGGGGACTATGCAGCTGCCTGACTTATGAAGGTTTGCCTGGCACTTGCCTCATTTCTAGTCACTTCACCAACTTTCCATATGTGACTGGTGCCCTTCCAGCTATTTCCATGGTGGTCAATCCCAGAATGAGTGGGTTTGTGTACCTTCTATGTCCATGCAGGGTCTTTAAATGAATGCTCCTTAAAATCTGGCAATGATCCACTGCCTCACCCCCATTAGTTTTTACAGCCAGAAGTAATAGGGATTTATCTTCCTGGAGCTAGAACCCTAGGCCGTGTGGTCTGGCCTGGAGCTGGGAACACTCACCCCCAAGGTATTCACCCCAATTTTTATCCATCACACATGAATGTGGGACCACCCATTCTACCACTGCCACCACTGTCTCTGTTCCTCTCCACCTAACTCTGAGACTCTGCCTGTCCTGCACATCTGGATGAATGTGACTTCATTAAATTCTTGGCAGTTGGACTTACATACAGCTCAATTTTCTGACAATTCTGGTTGTTATTTGTTTTGAGAAATCATTGTAATTTCTCTATGTGGTTGTGTGAGGAGGTGAAGAGTGTCTCTCTATGCCTTCATATTGACCAGATGTCCACAATTAGATTTTTATTAGAAAGTGTTTCTTGCTTTGCATATTAATAAGCTTATCTTCCTCCTCTAGGTTCTCCCAACTGTGGAGATTTTCTTTATTATTTTTCTATAAAATCTGTATGATGTTATACATATACATATATGATATAAATCTTCAGAAAAACATATCGCTTGTCCATGGTTTAGTCATAGAACCAACTCTGTCTCTCTGCCTGTGGTGTTATTAACACTCAGTGGTAAAGTCCCATTTATTCCATTTTATATGGACTCAAGTTCTCCTTGATTTATCACTGGTCTTATAGAATAAATGAAAACCCAGATAGGAACTAATACTCAGAACTCTGTCTCTGCCACTGAAGGGGCACCAGAATTAGGGACAACCTCAAACCCACCATAT
Source organism: Carollia perspicillata (assembly GCA_004027735.1). NCBI lineage: Eukaryota > Metazoa > Chordata > Mammalia > Chiroptera > Phyllostomidae > Carollia > Carollia perspicillata. Next base: position 17,044 of record PVKM010010663.1, on the reverse strand, counting down.
TGAATGTGGATGTGAAAATGGTCTTGGAGTTTCAGGATGCAGAAGAATATCTCACCATTCTAACATGACTGTACAATGTACACAGGGAGTACTCAATAAATATTTGCTTTGTTAAATAGTATAAAGAAATTTTAGAGCTCCAAGAGCCCTTAGAAATCTAGACCAATCATATTTTACAGAGACAGAGAATAACTTTAAGGTCCAAATTTAAAAGAATTAGATAGAAAAGGAGCTGGGAATAGAAAGTAACAGGATAATCGCACTTCCTTTCCAGCATTCTTTCTCCTGCTTCCATCTTGCAGGACCTTATGGCTAAGCAAAGAGGAACTATCTAATGAAAGCTCATCTATGTAGGTCTCTGCAGTCTGGGTCTGGGAAAACCTTGGTCAATCATTTAACCACTGGAATAGAGAATCCCAATTTGTGTAATGTTTGACACTTTGGACAAGAAAAGAAACTAAGGCTGGGCCACTCTTACTGCATCAGTAACCAACAAATCAATAACTGGCTTCTCTAAGAGGAAGGCAAGGTGAGAGTACCATTTGCAACACACAGATGTATTGCAATGGACTTTTCTGAAAGTAGCTAATATATTTATTATCCCAAGTGGACAATCTTGAAGGCAGCATGTGAATATAATGAGAAAAAATTCATATATTATCAGCTAAAAAAAATCAGAATTGGAAATGTCATGCAGCTAGTGGTTCATGAGGATGCTAGATAAAGGTTTTTCAGGCCAACATTTTAACAAAAAGTAAAGCAATATTTTGTGATGTAATCATGGTACAGGGAATATTGTCTAAGGGGTGGCTACAGCTGTGCAGTAGTTAATATATGAAACACTTATTTTCATATGTATGGTCATTTTCACACCATTATAGTCAGTTTCATATGCCATACCTCTAAGCATCAAATAATGACCTAAGTATCTGTCTCCAAAAAGTGGGTAATTTGCTCACAGAGAGGTTGAGAAAACTTATTGGGAACAAGTGAGAGAATGGAAGGTCCTCAAAATCAGAAAGTTCTACCTACATAAAAACATGCATTTTATATATACATTAATATTTATATACTGAGTTTATATTCTTTACCATAGTTGTCTTTAAATCTCTAAGGGTGTGAAAGGTGGAAGAACGAACAGGTTTATGCTTTGTAATTCTAGATGACCTGTGGGTTCAAATCACAGGAAAGGGGTTCCTACTTCTAGAAACAAGATAGCCTTGGTTTCCCAGGAAATATTTCTCATGATCAGTTCCTTAGGGTCAGTTTCTATTTGTACTAATCCCTTAGCAAACACAGGAAATATTTACTTTTCCCCAGATTTATTCTCACAGAGGTAATCAGAGAACTCCAAGATATTAAAGTAGACTAGAAAGTGTTATTAGTAGAGAAAGATCACTCTGGAAATTCACAGGACTGAAGAACTTTACCAATGTTTTGAGGAAAGAACATTGTAGTGGAATTTGGGAGAAAAGTGAGAGATTATGGAGGATGAGACAGCAATGGCCAGGGTGGCAGGAGTCCATGCCAGGAGAGTTGGCTTATACTTTAAAGGAAATTACACTAAGGATATGAGTCAGTAATTGCATTTTAGGATAAGGCACCCATTTTGATACGAGAAAACGGAACCATCTCAAGAATAAAATTACGTGGTGATATATATTCTGAATCTGCAGCCTGATGTTTTCTTGGAAGTTGTATTCTTTCAATATTTTGAGGAATATAAGACACAGCATTGGGATAGATTTCTTAAAGCATGTCAGATTTCTCTTTGCAAATTAACCCAATCTAAGTGTCAAATTGTTTCCTTGACTGAAAATTTAATAACTCATGGAGGATTTCTCCCTGCTCCCTCATCATGTAGATTTAATCTTTTACTTTTCATCACAGTCATTAATTGAGGGAAGATTTCTCATTTTGACTGTTGATACTGTCAGGTCTCTGGGAATGACAAGGTTCTAGGCAAGACTATCTTAGAGGAGCAGAGTGAGCATTTGAGATATCGAATGATCTCCTTCCTCATACTTTGCTCTTTGATTTACATGTACTTTTTAGAAAGAGTTTTTCTACATAACAGAAAAATGAGGATGGCAGATGTAGCTAAAAAGGAATGTTTTATATTTCTTTTGGTTAAGAGAGTGAATCACAGTGCTTTCCTTATTTCAAACATAAAAGCCTGGGCCATCTTTGAACAAATACCAAAAACATCTGCCTCTTCACAACATATTAACAATGACTCAGCAGTGCACAGAGATATACATCTTGATCTCTGCATTTACTTAATCTCTGATGTATGAGTCAATTTGTTTGACTTAGTGTTGTCTTTGTGTCTGAGTCTCTTATAGGCATAGGGTGGAAGAAGAACGTTTAATGAGATCGGTAGTTATGGATGTGACCACAAGATGGTAGTGCACCTCTGCTGATGCAGAATACAGAGAGGGTTCATTTTAGTGGATTCTGATTAAATAAGCTTTGGCAGAAGAACAGTCTTTTTCTTATTGGCTGGGTAGAGAATGTGAATAACCCCTGTTATTGTTAGAGGAAAGAAGAGATAGCTTTATAACAGCAGTAGCTCCCTGGCTGTAGACTGCAGGTCCACAATTTATTCAAAGCAGGAAGATGATGAAGATATCCACTGGAGCATTTTTCATATTCTTGATGTTGCAACTGAACTGTGAGTTGAGGGTTTGCGGGAAACAGAGTGTATTAGTGGATATTCTTTAGAAGCCAAGCCTGGCTTTATTTGGGTTTCCTTAGTTATTGTAGAGAAAGAACATGCTGAAGTATCATAATCTGCTTACTCTTCTCCTTCTTCTGAATTTTTCTTGCTGCATAGGTGTCAGCCAAGGAGAGAAAGTGGATCAGCATCCTTCTACCCTGAGTGTCCAGGAGGGAGACACCTCTGTCATCAACTGTTCTTATTCAGACAGTGTCTTAAGCTACTTTCTGTGGTATAAGCAAGAAGCTGGAAAAGGTCCCCAGCTCATTATAGACATTCGTTCAAATGAGAACAAAAAGCAGCATGAAAGACTCACTGTTTTATTGAATAAGATGGCCAAACATTTCTCCCTGCACATCGAAAACACCCAGCCTGGAGACTCAGCTGTGTACTTCTGTGCAGCAAGTACACATTGCTTCTTCGGTACCTACGACCTGTATGCAAACTTGAGAATGCAGCAGCCCCCTCCTTTGGGACAGTCCTGGAAGTATAGCATGTCATTTTGCTTGTCTGCAAGTGGAAACTATTGTGTTGTATGTTAAAAACACAAATTAAGAAGGTTAGTTTCAAGATGACCAGAAAGTGTTTGAACATTCTGTTGATGACTGTTGCATAATGGATTATTGAAGGGACTTAGTGTTTTATTTTGAAATCAAGGCTTAAAGTCTACTTTACACTTGATATTTAGATAACTATTCTATAAAATACCCTTTAGTATCAATATCATAATTTTTGTTAAAGATGAGCTTTTAAATATTGTGTTTTGAACAGGGCATTTATTATTTTTCTGATTATAAATCATTATATATAGGGTGAGGCAAAAATAGGTTTATAGTTGTGAGTATGCAAAAGACAAAATTTATTCTTGTATTATTTATTAATTATTGTAGTATTTATTTGTATAACGACTGTAAACCCACTTTTACCCCACTCTGTATTTCAAATATAAAAATATGTAAGATATTAAAAACATAAAGTGATACTTCTGTATTTAGATAATATTGGGAATATTTGGATTACTCTATCAATTTTTATTGTTATTAGATTCATAATTTTTTTACTTAATATTATATCCTGAGTTGAGCATTCTCCATTTCATCAGGACTTTTCAAATGTCTGCTTTGTAAAAGTTTGTGAGAGATTGTAATAAATTGCAGTTTTATATTAATTTTCTTCTAGAATGTTGGCAAAATAGGACAGTCCTTTCTATGTGCTATGACCAGGCTTTTGTTTAGAAAGTGTGACACGGTTTTCTTCCTGAGCCCAGTGATGGTATATATTATGTACGTGTTTGAGGAAATAAGGACTAGAAGGAATTTTAGAATGTGAGCTTCTGATTAAGATTACAAATCAATTGTCTTTACCAAGTTCTATATGTATCTATTCACATTTATTTTCTCATAGAATTTAAAAGGCAGACTTGTGTTTTATTCACTGTTTTAGCTACAGTACTTGCACAAACTTTTTCATGTAGTTGATTATTAATAGACGTTTGTTAAAAAAGATGGAAAGGTGAGTTCTGTTACTGATTCATAATTTTCAATTACGCTTTGTGGTAGAATTAACTTTACAAATTGATTGGTGAACAACAAATCTCTTTAATGTGTGTATTTTATTACGCAGTGTTGAAGAACATACTATTTCTTTCCATTTATATCTCTGTCTCTCTGGATAAAGCTTCATTATTTTAAGATAAATTTAAATATTTTCCCATTATTATAGAAATCTTATTTTCTGAAGTTTATGTGAATTTTTTATATGTATTTATCAATCACCTTATTATTATTAACAGATTAAATAAAAGCACTGGAGTAATCTAAAAATAGCTTCTTACAAAATCACTGACTCATCTTCATACTTTGACTCAATGAAATGTTACAAACCACAACCTACCTTAAAAAAAAAATGTTATCTCTTTTAGTGTTACAGATAAAACAATGGAATGAACAATGTTGTGTAAATAATTAATTATCTAATGCTTCCAACCCTGGTCAAGGGAAGGCTGTTTTTGAGATCTCTTACATTCTTCCTAAGTATGGACCTAACTGATGAGTAGTATTGTGAGATGATCCCTCAGGCTAAGTTTTGGTTGTCTATTATTAACTAATTGGTTTGTTCTTATAAGGAAAGTCATCAGATTAAATTAAGTTTATAACACCTGAACAAGAAAGGCCAGTACTGTAACCCAACACTTCAATAGCTTTTATTATTTCCCTCACTATAACCACTAGCTCCAGTCCAGTGAAAGCAAGGTGACTCCTGATTGCTCCATTTTCTCTAAGGCTGATGGAAGGAAAGAGATTCATGGCTTCTTTTTATTGGTTTATTCTTCTTATGCCAAATTAGAAGAGAGATATAGTGTGCAGTTATAGACTTAGCTGTTTCATCATACTTTAATGAGAGTTTATTTAAAAGGGGGAAAAAAAAAGAAATGCTCTAGCCAGATGTGCAGAGTCAGTACATATTTAGACACACTCAAGCTTTAAACCTTTATCATAGTTGGTTGGTGTATTGGTTTTCTACCATCTCTGGACAATTACTACAACCTTGGCCCTCTCTTGATCTTGCAAAGCCAAATGGGGGCTTACAGTCTCCCTTTTGCTCACTTTCCCTAGGGCAGTGTTGACTTCTCAAGTTTGTGTAGTTTCATCTAGTCTTAAAGAATGGATCCCTTTCTGTTCATTCTCACTAGCCATCTGCAAAGGCTCATTTAAAAAATATTGTTAAATTGGGCTTCCTGCAAGATGGCAGCATAGGCAGACATGGCTTGCCTTTTGGCACAACCACAATAAAATTACAACTAAGATATAGAACAATTCTTGCTCAGAACTGACAGAAATCATGGTGAATGGAAGTCTGACAACTACAGAATTGAAGAAATCACATCCATCCAGACAGGTAAAAGGGGCATGGACAAGGAACAGGCTGGCCTCACACCCACATTGATAGAAATTTGGGAGAGATATCTCAGGAGCAAGGAGACCAGCCCCACACCAGGCCCACAGCCTAGGGTTCCAGTAACAGGAAAATAAGTCCCCACAACTTCTGGATGAAAAAACTAGTGGGAATTGAGTTGGTGGAAGAAACTTCTGGAACCCTAAGCAGTTCCTCATAAAGAATGTACATGCAGACTCACCTACTCAGACTCCACCCCTCAGGGCTCCTGCGATGAGGTGGTGGCTTGAGGGACATCGGAGGCATACAGGGGGAGGCTAGGTATCTGACATCAAGGCAAGCAGAAGCCATTGTCCCTTTTCTGGGTCCTCCCCCATCAGACCTGGCAGACTGGTGCTGTATCTAAGATTTCATCAATGTGGCTAACACTGACTTGCCTTAGAGATCCTCAGAGACTCTGCCCCACCCAATTTATGGACCCACCCACAAGCTGCTTATCCATGTGAATGGTCTTCACAACTTCCTAAATCCTCTCCAACAAGCAACAGCTGCTCTCAGTGAGCCCCAGGCCTGGAACTAGCAGCCTAGATTCACAACTTGGCTTTGCCTGGAAATCTCCAAGCCCAGCACAAGTAGTAGCCATCCAATATTGCTTTATAGCTCATGCAGGGTGCTCCCAGGGAGAACACCAGAGGGAGCTGAACTTGGCCTGCACCACCTGGGAATCCCCAAATCCTGTACACCCAGTGAACAGGTACAGACCATATCAGAGCACCACCACCCTGCATCCACATCCCCCCTGCCCAACCTCACAGCTGATCCTCCATGGATGGTGAAGGTTGGTGTTGAGTGGTTAAAGCCAATTCTGGCAGGTCTGGCTAAATCCCTCCCATTGATCTGCCAACAGCAACTAAGCCTCAACTACAAGAGGAAGGTGTACTCAGCCAACACAAGGCACCTTGAATACTGAGCTTTGGGTGAGAGTGGAGGTTGTGCCTCTAGACCCTACAGGACCCCTACTATATTAGGCCACACTACCAAAACACAGAATCAAAGCAGCTCTACCTAATACATAGAAACAAACACAGGGAGGCTGCCAAAACAAGAAGACAAAGAAGCATGGTCCAAATGAAAGAATAGATCAAAACTCTAGAAAAAGGGCTAAAAGCAATGGAGATAAGCAATCTATCAGATGCAGAGTCCAAAACACTGTTTATATGAGTGATCAAGGAACTTAGTGAGGACCTCAGCAGCATAAAAACAATCAAGTAAGAAATGAAGGATACAGTAATTGAAATAAAGAACAATTTACAGGGAAATAACAGTGAAGCAGATGAAGCCGAGAATCAAATCAAGGATTTGGAACATAAGGAAGTAAAAAACAACCCGTCAGAACAATAGGAGTAGAAAAGAATCCAAAAGAACAAGGATGTGTAAGGAGCCTGTGGGACAACTTTAAGCAATCCAGCATTCAATTCATGGGAGTGCTGGAGTTGGAGGAGAAATGGCAAAAAATTAGAAATCTGTTTGAAGGAATGATGAGGGAGTGCTTCCCTAGTTTGGTGAGGGAAATAGACATGCACATCCAGGAAGCACACAGAATCCCAAAAAGATGAACACAAGGAGGCCCACCCTAAGAGACATCATAATTAAAATTCCAAAGGTTGAAGATAGAGATGGGAGGGTGGATGTGGGAGAATAGGTGAGAGGTGAAGGTATTAAGAAGTACAAATTGGTAGTTACAGGATAGCCATGGGGGTGTAAAGTACAGTATAGTAAAGGGAGTAGCCAAAAAAGCCTATACACATAACCCATGGACTTGAACAATGGTGGGGGGGGGTGCCTGAGGCCATATTTTACCTTTTTAAAGGCTCAGTGTTTTCCATTGTATATATGTACCATATCTAATCATCTATCTGAGGACACTTTAGATTGTTTCCATGTAGTGACCACTGTGAATAGAGCTGCAATCAACACAGGAGTGTATATATCTTTACAAATGAATGTTTTCAAATTTTTCAGGTAGATACTCAGAAGACAAATTTCTGAATCATATAGACACTGTATGCCTACTTTTTTGAGGAACCTCCATACTGTTTTCCATAGTGGCTGTACCAATTTATATTCCTACCAGCAGTGTATGAAGGTTCCCTTTTCCTCCACAACTTCTCCAACACTTATTTCCTGTCTTGTTGATAATAGGCATTATAACAGGCAAGAGGTGGCATCTCATTGTGGTTATGGTGGCTCACTGTTGTCACCCTCTTAAATGAACTGGTAGCTGGGTGGGATGGTGTGTGGGTGAAGCTAAGCATTGGGGGTGCTTATGAGCGAGTTGTGGGATTCCAGAGACAAGGCATCATCATCAGCTCATGGGCAGGATCCTGATTACATCTGTGTTGTGGTTAGTAGGATCCATAACCCTTTAATCCCCACTGAGAGCCCTAGCTGTTGTTCTCCCAGGTGCTCTCCACTTCCCATTTGGGCACACACCTCAGTATTCTGGATGAGGCAAGAAAGAGGTGTGTTTCTTTGACAGTGTTCCCCCAAACTGGAGGAGCTAGGAACTTGGTCCAGTGCTCTAATGGTTCCCTCTGGGAAAAATCAAAGACCTAGATTTCTCTTGGCACTGAGCTGTGTCACACAGGGGGGACATTTGAAAAGACTAATGTGAAATTGTTCCTCCTACTTTTTCAATGCCACCAATCTCAGGTGTTTCTGTTTCCACATTGTGTTTGTCTCACAGTGTAGCTTCTCTGCTGGACAGCTGGACTTTCTCATAAGTGCTTAATTTAGTGTGTGATTTGTAAAATTTTATAATTTTTTTTGTGAGGTAGATGGTAGAAAGTTCATATTTTACCATTTTGATTTCAGTGATTTTAAATTTTATTTTAAAAATTATATTTCAAATGTCTATTTTGGTGTGCAGTTTTGTAAATTTTGAATAGAGTGTATAGATCATGTAACCATCAAGTGGTCATGATATAAAACAGTTCCATGAGTATGTTTAAATAGGTGCCACCACCCAGTTTCATCACAGACACAATGACAGAACATAGCAGTCAGTCAAATCATCAGTCTTTTCAATATATAAGTTTACTCATTTTTTTTAGATGTAATTGTTTTAAAATTAAGAGTTGTTAATTTACTGTCAGTAACCTGAGGGAAGAGGGGAGGGAATTTCAGGGGAAAAGGGAGGGGATTATAGGAACAAGTATAAAGGACACATGGACAAAAACTAAGGGGGGTGGAAATGGGAGGGAGGTGGGGAGGGCTGGGGGAGTGGACTGGGAGGGGAGTAAAAGACAGAAAAATGTACTTTAATAACAATTAAAATAAAAAAAAGAGTTGTTAATTTAAAAGGATAAGTTTGGTTCAGGGTGACACTCTCAGCTGGTACACAGAGAAGGCTGACAGGACCCACAGCAACTGGCTGCACCAGGAAACCCTGTTTCCTGTTCTGGGGCAGCAGCAGCAGCAGCACACAGCCCAGCATTTCTTCTCTTCCTGTCAGAGTCACCTCACTTTGCAGGGTCCTGAAGCTGAAGAAGCACAAGAAGATATTTATTACCTAGTGGTGGAAGAAATCAAAGATGTTGCTCTCCAACATTCTGAAGGTGGCCCTGGTTTCAATATGGCTAGGTAGGCATGCCCCAATGGGAATGGGTTTCTTTTATGACCTAAGTACTGGAGGTCCAGGCAGTGTTTTATAAGTACTCTTGGAATGAGAGGTGGCAGGATGTGAAAAATAACTTTTTTTTGTTCCATACCATTTATCCCCAAACCTTCTGATTTTTTTTCCCTTTAGAATCCAGTATTTCCCAGAAGGTAACTCAAGGCCAACCAGCAATGTCAGTGCAGGAGAAGGAGCCTGTGACCCTGGACTGCTCATATGACACCAGTGCTACAACTTACAGCCTCTTCTGGTACAAGCAGCTGAGCAGTGGGGCGATGATTTTCCTTATTCGTCAGGACTCCTATAACCAGAAAAATGCCACAGAAGGTCGCTACTCACTGAATTTTCAGAAAGCAAACCGTTCTGTCATCCTTGTCATCTCACCTGCACAGCTGGAGGACTCTGCAGTGTATTTCTGTGCCCTGGGTGAGCCCACAGTGAGAGGTGTGCAGGAAGGAGGTGAACCAAAACCCCAGGGCTCTGCTTGATGATGCATCCACCTGCTGTAGGGACCAAGGCCAGGAATTGTCAACACAGGAAGTGGCGAGGGCTGTGTTACCACAGGTGAAGGTAGTATTTGAGGGAAAACTATGAAAATACCTCCTTAGTTCCATAGGCTGTGTGTAAAGTTATCATTCATTGAACACATCCATATCCTTTAAAATTTAAGTTGAAATTATTTATTGAAGACAAGGAACAACCACAACAAACAATTTGCCATTTGGTGAGAGATTGAATTTAGAAGAATTAACTAAGGAAATTCAGAAACATCTGAATCTAAAAAACAGTAAAAGTCTGTGGAATTTTAAGATTTTCAGATCAATTTGCTCAATAAATATTTATTCAGTATATTTTACATTACAGACATTGTTTTGAATAAGGAAGGCCATGAATTTTTGTGTGTTTCCCTTGTTTTGTATATTACGCTGTTTCATTCTGTTTAATGAGTTAGTTTAATTTAGATTTGTTAGTTAAGTGTGGGAGGGCTCTGCCTGCAGCCCTCCCCACCCCTCCACCCCTGGCCACCAAGATGAGAATAAGTCTACCAAGAGGTGATCTGCTTGGGGAGGAAAGGTGGTCTATCTCTCAAAGGAGAAGGGCCAAGAGGCTCTTCCTCAATGGGCTCTTATTGGGTTTGTTTTGCACAAGAATACAGGTAAGGATCAAACAATAGATAGCATTCAAAGAACTATGAGGGCTTATTCTGAGTCAGGGTCATATAGCTGAAGAGCCATAAAACTTTGAGGAACAAACTTCTTGCTTGGACCCTTACCATTTAAATGAGAGCATTCTAAACAAAGCAGGTTTCACAGGATTTTACATATTCTTTCTTAGGCCTGATTGCCAGGGAACTGCCCTTTCTAGCACAGGGCTGCACCACCCTCTGTCATTGTTTCAGGCTTAAGTCAGGCAGGGAAAGTAAGGTAGCCAAGAAATTAGGAGACTTTTTGAAGACAGAATTCAGACTCAGGCTATGTCAAAGCCGAGGGTTGAGGGTCCATTACCCCCTTTTTCCATAGCCCCACCAAGTACTTCCCTGGGGCCTCCACATGATCATGCCTGTCTTAGGTCATTTTCCCCTTGGGGAATCTTACCCATCATTGGCTAACTGACCAAGCACTTGGGGCCAGTTAGGGATGAGGTAAAAGGAGCAGAAGCGGTGCTCCTGCCAGGGAGATAAGTTTTGTCTCCTTAGTGGCTTATGGTTGGAAGGTCGCTCACTCAGCCTTAGCCATAGGGGTTACAGCTTCTGAAACCATGCAGGGTGCTTCCCAAAAGATAAGGGTACTGTGATTTACTTTCTAAGGTGACTAAGATGTGACTAACTTTGTGCCAATGCTCTTTTTTTCTTATTAACTTTGAAGCACAGAAGTGCTTATTTCCATTGTAGTAGAAATTTAAAAGTGTAGATAGAGATTGAAGCTGGCACTCTGCATTAGCCCCTGATGGCTCCCTGCTGGCTTCCCGGCTTCAGACTATCTGTTCCAGACTTCTAATAACTCCCTGCTGGCTTCCTGGGCTCCAGACGACCACCTGTTAACTAGTTGACTTTCTGTCTCGGACTCAGTTAATCTCTTACTATCTCTTTGTCCTGGCCCCTGGCAATTTCGCCCTCTGCTTCTGCCTTGGCTTCCACATTCCTGCTTGTATCATGAGACCTCTCCCCTCCTCAATTTGTTGCAAAAGTATTTAACTGCCCACCTGACCCCTCCTCAGTGCCCAGAATTTGGAAGTTGTCTCCTCTGGGCCCACGCGTGTAATAAAGGCTTACTTCGTACCCCAGATCGTGTAAGAGTTCATTTTTCCACAGCACCATTATGTAAATTTACCTGCCTTCCACCAATCTTACTCATAAAATGATCAATAATTAGTGGCTCTGGGGGATATTGGGCAGAAGCAGATTGTGAATTATCTTCTTTTTCTAATCTTGCCCTTCACTTCACTACTCCTCCAAAAGCATTTTTTTAGGTCATCATTGCCTCATTTGTACACATCCATGCCCTCTTTGTTCATCAATGTTTCCCAATACAAAATTCTCATTTTCTCCCATTTCCACCTCTACTTCTAACCCTATTGCTTCAGGACCATAAAACATGTATGGGAATATAAGTTTCATAAATGATCTTGTATTGTAACTCACTCCTATATTTGTATCTCAGAAGCAGATGTGCTAAGTAGAAATCTGAGAAATAGTGTCTTTTAAAAATATTTTAAATTTAAAATTTTTACCATTTTAACATAAATCTTAACCCATTTAAAAATTATAAATGTATAATCCAGTGGTAGTAAGTACATTTACATTGTGGTTCAAGCAGCAGTGATACAGGGTGCAGCCAATAGGGGGGCCCCCAAAAGGGATTTGGAATGGGGTCCAGAACTCAAGGTGTCCAGGAAATATTAAGATGTCCTCACCCCTTGCTCCCCACAGGTGTGAGTTGGGGGAAGGAACAAATGGAGCAGGGCCATTGAGAGCTGTTTTGCATAGCAACAGCTTTGCAGCTAACCTCTGGCATGGTCATTTAACACATTTATAGCCTTTAACTGGTTTCATAGATATGTTAAATAGCTGTGGCCATTCTTTGACCCAGGGAGAAGGGAGTGACTTCCACCCACGACTAACTGGGAGGCAACTCCCCCTGGTTATAGCACCTGTGTGAAAGCTTGGAGATGATTGGCTCCACACCATGGGGCCACACCTACCCAGACTCACAATGGCAGCCCAGTAAAGCTAGAAGGATATAGGAGTCCTGGAAGGTGTATCCGATTATGGGAGGAGTCAGAAATGGGGCTGCAGAGGAAGATTGGCGCAGAGATTTAAACACAGATGCAGCAGCCATTGAAGGGAGAGCCATATGCTTTTGGCCAGAATGGGGACTCCAGCAGCCCTGTGAGAGAGAATCACATGCTTTTGGCCAGAGAGTGGGACCCCACCCCACAGCCATGAGAAGAATCATTATGCAGCTTTAGCAGAGAACCACCATGTGGCTTTCTATTTCTTTTCCTGAGATACAGTACCTTGGACTGGGCAAAGGGAGAAAGAGGGACTCTGTGTGTTTGTGAGTGTTTTAAGGGATTTTGGGATTTTGATGAAGACATTAAATCATTACTCTTAAGTTTGTATAACTTGAATAAATAATTCCTTTACTTTTCACCAATCTCTAACATGGAGAGCTACAATTCTCTGGCAAAGGGAAAGGTGAACCTAGTACAGGGGGACCCCAGGAGAAGGGTGTGTCAACGAGGTAATATTGTGGGACTCCCTTCCCTGGCAGCCAGTCAGGGAAAGTCATGGGAGACCACATGTGCAGTAGCTTTAAAGTAATACAACTACTTGTACATGCACAGTAAAAGCCTGCCAAAACTAGCCAGGAAGGATCTGCCTTATAAGAACAGAGTCCCTCCAGCCCATGAGGTCATTCTCTGCTTGGAGTTGGCCTGCTCCCATGTTCTCTGCTACAAACTGGGGGCGTACAGTTCAATTCTTTGTCCTGATCATCAAGTACCTGGTTACCTGTGCCCATCTGTGACAGCACCACCATCTATCTCTAGAACTCTTTCATCTTCAAATGAACATTGAAAAGAGCTCACGTTTTTCAAAACTGAAAAATGTACTTGGCAAACAATAACTCTCCATGCCCTGTTCCTTGAAGCTCTTGGCAAGTACGTTTTTACTTCTTCATTTTATGAATTTGACTATTTTAGATACCTTATAAAAGTAGAATCATGCTATACTGATCATATTGTTATTACTTATTTCACATAGCATAGTCCTGAAAGTTCACTCATGTTGTAGCATGTGTCAGAATTTCTTCCTTTTTTTAAGGTTGAATAATATTCTAGTATGTGTACATACCACATTTTTGTTTATCCATTCATGTGTTGATGGAAATTTGTGTTCCTTCCACCTTTTGGTGGAAACATGTATATGAATATATCAACATTTTTGGTATATATCCAAATTCTTTCAATTTTTAGTATGTACACAGAAGTAGATTTTTGGATTATATGACAAGTCTATTTAAATTTTTTGAGGAACATTTATATTAATTAGTTTCAAGAACTGTGGTCTAGACTGCTTTATCACAAGCAAGTTGAAAAGAACAGAGAAAAAGAGCAATCACTAGCCGCGAATGAAGTTTCAATTTCCTGGTGTGCAAAAGTATAGGAGAATTTGTCACCCTCACTACAGTGCATTGCTCAAGTCAGGTGCCTAATATTGGTTGGAAAGAAATGGTCAAGCTCCTAGTGATGTAGTGGTTAACTCCTGAATTGCATTTTTGCATCCTTTATAAGATGTTGTCTTTCTTGTTTTGGTAAAAAAAACAAAAACAAAAACAAAAACCGCTGCCATTATTTAATTATTTGCACAAATAAAAAACTTAACGTACTTCAATAAGATGTTTCAAGGACTCTAGAAGTAATTTTTCTATCCTCTAGTCTTTCTTTGACATTTTCTCTGAAAATAATCTATAGTGAAAAAACAGGGAACAGGTTTTGCTATCAGAGAGCTCTGTTTTCAAAATTATTAGCTCTGCCCTGTGCTTTGTAGATACTTCTGAGTTTTGTTTCATTATTTGTTAACTGGGAGAATGATGTCTTCTCTAATGTTTTGTTGTGACAATTCATTAACGAGTTGTCAAGAGATTGACAAAGAGTAGATGATCACTTAGTTATAGTAGCCTCAGTAGGTGCAGAAAAATACATTTGACAAATCCAGCCTCCAAATGTCATGAAAAATTCCCAGCCAATTAGGAATGGAAGGGAATTTCTTGAGCTAAATATAGGATGTCTACAAAAAACTTACATCAGATGTCATATTTGATAGTGAAAGACTAAATACTTTCCTACTATGATCTGGAAATAAGGAAAGAAATGTGGTTCTCACTGCTTGTATTTAATATTGTACTAGAGGTTGATGCCAGTACAATAAAGCAAGAGAAAGAAACAAATAATACACAGTTCAAAAAGAAGTGAGCCTATCTTTATTCACAGACAGCATAATTGTTGGAATAGAAAATTGAAGGGCACCTACAAAAAAAGCTACTAGAACAAATAAGTTGAGCAAAGTCAAATGTATACCTACTGTATGATTCAGCCATTCTGCTCTCAGATATTGACCAAAGAGAAAAGAAAGTGTATGTTTTTTTAAAAAACCTTATACGCAAAACTTCATAGCAGCTTTATTTGTAACAGCCTGAAACTGGGCCCAATGAAAGTGTACACCAATAGGTGAACAGATAAATAAATTATTTTATCTCTCTATGATGAAATACTTATGACTTAGCAACAAAAAAGAATGAACAACTGGCCCTGATTGGTGTGGCTCAGTGGATTGAGTGCTGGCCTGTGAACCAAAGGGTCATCAGTTTGATTCCCAGTCAGGGCACATGCCTGGGTTGTGGGCTAGGTCCCCAGTAGGGGGCATGCAAGAGGCAGCCACACATTGATGTTTCTCTCCCTCTCTTCCTCCCTTCCCCTATCTAAAAATAAATAAATAAGATCTTTAAGAAAAAAGAATGAACAACTGGAATCTAAGAGACCATAGAAGAATCTCAAAATAATTATGTGGATGGAAAGAAACCGGAATAAAAGAGTATGTATGATTGCATTTATATAAATTATAAAATATGCAAACTAATTTATGACAGAAGTGTGTCCTTCAAAAAGGAATGGCAGGTGGGAAGAAGGTTGAGGGAAGGACTACGAAGAGATAAGAAGAATCTATGGGGGAGATGCATATATTCATTATCTTAGTTATAGTGATGGCTTCACAAGTATATAAAAATATCGAATCTTATAAAATTGTTTACTTTAAATAGATGCAGTTTATTTTTTATGAAACTTATACATTTATAAAGCCATTAAAATGTTTTCTCTCAATTGTTGTATAAGTTTTCTTGTTGACCAAAGATGCAAATATGTCCCCTCTAGGTTCTCATTGGCCTTAAATTATGTTTTTGAAATGTATATATAACAACTTTCTACACCAATGTGCTAAATCACTTTCAATCTATTATCATCACAACTTATTTTGTCTCCTTATATGTCAAACAGAAGTTTGTAGCTGCTTTTCCAGAATTCCTTTATAGCATAATTTTGTGGTGGGTTCAGTCAATGTAACTTGAAATGTGGAAGGCCAGTTAAGACTCTGGGCCTGCATTTCTTATTTTTTAAAAAAAGATTTTATTTATTTATTTGTAGAAAGATGGGAAAGGAAGGAGAAAGAGAGGGAGAGAAACATCAATAAGTGAGAGAAAAATCAATTGGTTGGCTTTCACATGCACCCCAATTGGACATTGGGCTTGCAACCCAGGCATGGTCCCTTACCAGGAATCAAACTGACGACCTTTCCTTTTGTGAGATGATGCCAAACCAACTGAGTCACACCAGTCATGGCCTGGGCTTGCATATCTAAGTCAACATCTGGGAAACTTCACACACTGGCTCAAAGAGTCATGAAGCTTCTTGGTCTGAATCTATGCAAAGAGAAAGCTGGGAAATAGCCTGAACTAAGCTTCCACATGTATCTGTGTATAAATGTTTATAGGGCCTTACAGAAAGATGTGCCCATCTCCAGAACTTTGTCGTGATAACCGTCAGTAGTCCATGAGTCAGATTCTGTGCACTGGTTGACTCCGTGACAGAAAGTGCAGGGGAACTGAGCACAAACTTGGAAACCTTGATCTACTGTGAGAAACCAGTAAGAAGCACAGTTATGTGTGCTGTACCCTATGGAACGGTTTAAGAATCGAAAGCACTAGTTACATTTGAATAATTTACTTAAATGCTGCTATGTTTGTGTGTGCATACATGCATATGTGTGTTTTGAGGGAATTTGGAGAATCAAGGATGAAAATAGGAAAACTGAATGAGAAAATATATAAATAACAGACTACCCATGTTCTCTACCAGTGGTTTTATCACAAGTAATGATTAGTTCCTGAAACCAGCAGAGAAGTGAAAGTTAGTCATTGATAAATTAAGAGATAGCACAAAAAAGTAAGAAAGCCAAAGTAATTAACATAGAAAAAAATTTAGTATTTATGATAAATACTTATGATAATTATCATAATTACCATAATTATGATAAATATTAATTAAATATTAGGTAATATTTTAGCAAAAGTAAAATATTATTCAGAAAAGAATATACTCATAGTAGTCTATATAAGTCAGTTAAACTGTCTTCTAGATAAGTTTTATAAATATATACCACTGAAAGAGGTGATTGGGTAGATTACCTATTTTCCCTT
>PVKM010010662.1:0-34538 GCA_004027735.1 Carollia perspicillata | reverse complement strand
CTCTCTCTCTCTCTCTCTCTCTCTCTCTCTCTCTCTCTCTCTCTCTCTCTCTCTCTCTCTCTCTCTCTCTCTCTCTCTCTCTCTCCATCCTTACAAGCACCCACACTCCAGAGGAGGATGAAGACAGGATCAAAATAGAATTATCCAACAAGGGCAACTTGTTCCCTTTCTGTTCAAATCCAGAAGAACATCCAAACTAAGAAGAGTTCCTAAAGGTTCAAGATTGTGCTTCAGAATTCCCAGAGGCATACCTCAGATGACTAACCTCCAGCACACCTAAGCTCACCCTCGAAGAAAACTGCATTTGCAGTTGGTCTTCCTTATGCCTCTTGCCAGACCTCCAGACTCCAGGGTGAGGCTTTGAGTAAGTGCACTAATCTAAGACATTCAGTCTCTTTAAAGAGCGCAACATTCAGAAAAAAGAAGTAGGGGGAAAAATGAGTCAAGACACTTCATTTCAGCACTTACCTGACAGATTTTTAAGTATGAATAGCAAAGCAAGTAAACCAATAGCAGGATGTGTACCTGTCCACGGGGCTTACTCAGTGCCACTATAGTCTGAGAAAGAAGGAAGGAAGAGGAGAAGAAAGAGATGGAGGAAGAAAAGGAGGAGAGAAAGAAAAGGTGAGGGGCAAGAACAGGAAAGCTTAATCACAAAGCTCATTTTTTAAAGCTGTATGAATCATAAGTATTAATGTTGGCAAACCCAGCTCCATACCAAAGCATGAAATTGTTATTATCCTACCACTCTGAAGAAATTCTGGCTCTGTTCCTGGGAGCAAGGTCCTTCATGAAGGCCCAAGGAACCTGTCATGTCAGGCTTAGCAGCCTTTCTGATCCTGCCCCACAGCTTTAGTTCCTCCCAGGTTACCCCAGAAAGACTCGTCCTGGCTAAGCTCTGTAGTGATGTGTATGTACCATAAAACCTGTTTATTTCTAGGTCTCAGGGGATCACTGAACCACCTTGGGATAAAATGCAGTTGAGATAGAGTAGGATTTTAGCTGGCTGGTTTAATAAAAGTTACCTTTCACAAAGAGCTGAAGCATCTAGAAAAACTCTTGGGCTATTCATAAACTTCAGTTAACTGTGGTCTTCAGAAAACTGAAGTTTGATTCAAGCTCATTGCAATACAGTGTCATTATATATTTCCATGGTGATGTATTTTTCCCTTCTCCATAGCTAAGATCTTTTCCCTCTAATGCTTTTTTCTTACAACATATGTTCAAGTAAATGTTCTCTTTTCTAAGGTTTTAATTTTAAATATGGTATCCATGCATCTGCAATGTACGTGTAACTACTGGGAAATAAAACATCATGCACATACATAAAACATAATTTTGCTGCAGATCAGAATAAACTCCAAAGGGCCAGTCCTGACGTGAGACCTGAGTCACTCTCCTGTCTCCCAATGCCGCTGTCATCAGGTACAGAACAAATGATTTTTACCAAAGCTTAATTTTCACGGGGTCTCTTAGGCTCTTTGAGTGGAGAGGCATGAGAATAACAGAGAAAGAAAAACTTGAAAAATGGATCATTTTCTGACAGAGGGAGACTGGTTCAGTAGAGTCTACTGCCTGCCCCTCCTCCTCTCCAACACCCCTACCCCCATTAGTATTCCCACAAAAGCAATAAAACATACAAGGGGGACCAGAGGGGTTCAAGGACATTGAGCTACATTCCAGTCCATAACAACACAAGAACAAAACAAAAACACCTTAGGCGTTTGCCATAACTTCAACACAGCCAGTTTCCTATAGTATCTCCAAATTTCCTCAATTGAAAGAAATGTTTATGCCAACCTTCTAGACTCAGCCTCTGCCAAGGTAAAATATCCAAATACAGAAGTGTTGTATTTTATATATTTTATTTCATAAGCACTTCTAAAATTTAGCTTTCATTTTTAAAATTACCATAAAGGGAGTGCTAGAAAACTCCTTTAAAATTTATACTATATACAATACATTGAAATGTAAGTAGTTTACACACACACCCCCTTTGGAGCCTTTTGTGAAAAATTGATGTGTAGGCTGAAATGGATTTTTCAGCCTATGTATCAAAATGCAATTAGTTGATGAAAATGTTAAACTAAGAAAGACTATGGACATGATTTGGGGGATGAAGTTTCACTCAGAAACTTGATTTTTTTCTTTCTTTCCAAAAAATGGGATGTCATATGTAATATACAGAAATACATTGGGATATTTAAATGAAATGCATGAAACCCTAATGAAACTTTTTCATTAAAAATTACTTCGGGTATACTCATGAAGTATTTAAATCAAAATATCAAACACATACCATGTGGGGCTCTAGTTTTCTAAATGTAACTTTGAATCTCTAGTGAGGCAGAAGTTCATAAATAAATAAATAAGTACCCGGTGGAGTCTCTCCACAGAAGTATTAGGAGCCAGAATTCTTTGACAACAGGGTGAATCATGGGGTTGGGGGGCAAGTCAAATCTCTATCAGTTTCTTTCTTTGCTACCTTATCTCTATCGTGAAAAACTGCATTGATTTACTTTTACACAAAAGAAAAGGCAGCATTATTGAAGCAACATTTGGTAGAGTTTACATTTATACTTCATGGTAACCTATTGATACTACACTTTGTCAGATCACGTGGATATAAATTGGAACTGAATTTGACAAATTCCATCAAGATGGGAAAATGTCTCAATTATATACATCTGTCAGGAAGAAAAACAAATGCAAAAATTAAAACATGTTTCAAAATAAACTCACCAGATTGCATATACTTTTCATTTCATAGCCATAGGCTTTGCCATCTAACCTTCATTTGGATAAAGATGCACAAGTTCTAGCTACCAAGATATTTGTTTCCTTTTGCAGTTGAGATTTATTAGATTTATTAAATATGTCATGTTTTTTCAAATGTCCAGATGGATTTTTGTCAAAAAATTTTTTTCCAGAATACAGATTACTTGGATACCTATGAAGTAATTTTCATGATGTGTTAAATCTACTGTGTAATTTTTAGGTTTTTGTTACAGATATATTTTCTTTTTTTAAAAAAAAGCAAAAATATGTATGTAGTACTTTGTAATAAATGTACTTTGTAATAACAATGATTTCATAAGGATATGCCAAATTTAATAAGTATTGCTTCCATGGTAAATAATATCAACAAATAACATTTCTCTATTTTAAACATTTGCTGAATATAATATTTATGTATTACTCTTTTCTCCTTTGACAAATGTGGAAGCTATTCCAATTTCCATACAAATTCACTGGCATGTTTAAGGGAATGTCATTATAAGGTTACTTAGTTAATTTCACAGCCCTCCCCCCAAAAAATAAAGAAAGAAAAGGAAAGGGGAAAAGAGAAAAGAAAGATTTGGAGTTTCTAACTGTGTATTAAAATGATGCTCTGTGTGGTGATATATATACACATTCAATATAATATGTATTGTGTTTAAAGCTTTTTTCACTTATTTGCTTATTCAACAGGACTCACTCAGAAGATAATCTGTGAATGGTCAGCCCCGCTTAGCACATACCTTCTTCAGTTTACAAGTAAAAATACACATACACATGGAAGTGTATGTTTCCTTTAAGCAAATTAGGAAGTCAGCCAAAATACAAAAAGGAAAAACATGACATAAAATTGTCATGTTGTACAAATGAATTTGTTGAATGAATATATTCTGTGTATCCACAGCTTTAACACTTTTCTGAAACAGTGAAGATTTCTCTAGCAAATATGTGTGTTAAAGAATAATCCTTCAAAAACAATGTATTTTAGGGGGCACACTGTTTTGTATTAAACAGATTCCTCTTCTTTTTCTGAATGAACTTATTTGTTCATTTAGAAAACAATTTGTAAAAGAGTTACTCATTGTTGCCTATGCATAAACTTTAAAAATAATTCACTACACTTGACCAAATTATTTTCAAAGTATATACAGAAAGAAAAGAATACTTAACTTTCCCCTGCCTACATGTGAGAGCTTGTCAGCATTCAACTCCAAGGCCTTTAATCCCAGGCTTTAAATAATTCAGATAAGAGTTGATTACTCCATTGCAAGAACCGTTGAGCTCTGCAAAATCCGAGTAACACAATAATTTCTACATAAAAAAGCCAATCTGAAATACTAGGCATTTAAATAAAACACTTCCTGGGACGAAACCATGCAACCCATTTTTGCATTCACTACATAAACTCTGGTAAATACTGGTGTCGTTTACTCCCAAGTAATTCTGCCCTCTTGCTTCCATTACCAAGCCATCTAGTGCTACAGCTTCATTTGCTGAACTCACAGTCCCCCTTCCATACATTTTCTGGGCTTAAAGAAGCCTTTGAATCATCAGAAGTGAAATGCCTAGTTGTGTTACACGGGAATCCAAAAGTGCACACAAATGAAATTTTAACCTTAAAAGAATGCTTCTTTGACATTCACTTCTATTCCTTTAGGAAAATAATTGTTTTATGTCTTTTGACAACCACGTTTCAGTATCTGCTGCCTCCGTTCACTTGCACACATCAGCCATCACAAAAGAGCTTTGCTCACTTGGCTAAATTACAACCTGAGTCATGTAAAACAGACAGAATAACCAAGAAACATTGACTCCCAACCCCCCATCAAAAAGCGACAAAATTTTTCCATCAAAAGTATCTAGCCGAGTTCCAAAGGGATGAAATTCATCCATAAAGCTGATGTATGTAGCACTTCACTTTGATGTATATGAGTGTCCATATCTGTCTGAGTATGTGTTCATAATTATCATGTAACCAGATAAATGAAAGAAATACAATTACATCACAAACATCAAACAGCAAAAAATTATCAAGATTCAGCCAAGAGCCCACTGATTTTAGTGGTAGGAACCATTTCGAACCAATTTCTTCTCTAAAACTATTTGTCACATTCTTCCCTTTAAATCCTTGTCTAAGCAGAGGAATACCCAGCTCCTCTTGATTCTAGCAAGCAAGTTCAGGCGTTTAATATATCCACACTGAAATACCATCAAGTAGAAAATCTACAGATTGCATTCGGTATTACCAATAAGTACCACGTTTGACTACTGCTCATACCATTTGGAAACCAGTCCTCACATGACTACGGGCCTGACACCTCATCCATCAGCAGGGTGCCCAGAGCAGAGCGGGACAGTCTTCCTTGTGCCGTCTCCAGAGTGGAGGCCCAGCTGGGAAACCGGCTTCTCTTCCAATAGCAATTAGATCTTTAAGATCAGGCCTGAGCAATTTGACCTA
This sequence comes from Carollia perspicillata, assembly GCA_004027735.1. Taxonomy (NCBI): domain Eukaryota; kingdom Metazoa; phylum Chordata; class Mammalia; order Chiroptera; family Phyllostomidae; genus Carollia; species Carollia perspicillata. Next base: position 29,302 of record PVKM010010662.1, on the reverse strand, counting down.
AAGCCATCTTTCCTCGCAACAAAGTCTCCAAAAATCTTCGGAGGAAGCGACGGAGAGTAGGCAAATAAGGAGAAATCCAGGTCCCCGTGGCCCGATTGGAAACTTTGTTGTGTCAAATAAACTTTGGCCACTGGAGGAAAGTATCCTATGGTTGCTTTGGCTTTAGAAAGATCTGTCCAGGGCTTCTCAATCTTCTTTTCACCCCTCTCACTCTCCTTCTCTCTCCCCTCTTCTCTTGTTTCAAAAGGGGCCTCTGGTCAGCGCTGATTAATAAGTGTTTTTTGTTGTGAAGTGTTGAATAATGGAGGATGGCCGGTGACCCAGTAAAGACTAAACCTTGCTCTGGTTTATTGTGGCAAGCTGAGAAAGGGGCTTTAGGCCCGGGACCCCAAGCACTGACCCGCACACATCCTGTGGATCGTCTATTCATTCTCACAGCCCCACAGTCGCCCGGGCTCCCATTGTTTGCCAAGCAACAATGGAGATTTCGCAGGGAAAGGAAAGCTCTTTTCACATTCCTCTCTGATGTTTTGCATTTAGGGAACCACCGGCCTCCACTTTTCCCCCCGAAATTTTTCCTCCCGGCCGTTTAAGCGTTTGGTTTTCGGAGAAAGTTGTGTGAGTTTGGCGCTTGTTCGCCGAGCACCAGTCAGTGTAAAGAGGAGGCGAGACGGATGGAAAAGGAGAGCTTCGGAGACTTCCTTTTTTTTTTTTTTTTTTTTTTTTTAATGCACTTAGAGGACGGAAGCTGCCTCTAGGGAGAAAAGGAGAAGGGGGGAGGGGAGAAGAAACGGAGAAGAAAACGCTTCCTGGCCGGGGTGGCCGGGGCTACCGGGAATGCGGGCGCAGCAGTGAGCGGCCGACCGCGTAGTGGCGGCTCCGCGTCGGCCGGCAGCGAGCACAGCGCGCCGTCGCTCCTAGTTCCCCCTTTTTCCTTCCTTCCCGCGCGGTTCTCTGCTTCTTCTTTCCTGAGCCCCGCGGCCCTGCCCCGGCGCGGCCCGGGGAGAAACAGCCCGGCGGGGTCACAGGAGGAGTCGGGGCCAGGGCCCCGCAGGCCTGGGCCGCGTCTCCGCCTCCGAGGCGCTGGCTCCGGCTCCGCTTCCCTGCACCTGGCCGGGGCAGGATCTCCGGATTTTCCGTCGGCCCAGCGAGCCGGCTTTCCCTGGACGGGCTGGGGCGAGGGGCTGCAGGTGGGGACCTCGGGGTCAGGCGAGGTCGCTCCGAGAGTTGGCCAGGCCTGCTCGGGCCTGGGCGCCTCCGGTCGCCTGGGCTTGGCGGCCCCCGAGCGCGCAGTCGGCGGGCACCTCGCCCCGGGACCACCCCAGCGCACCTGCAGCCCCGAGGACGGGGCCGCCTCCGGACTGAAGGCCTCAGCTGGCCGGGAACACTCGCCAGCGTCCAGGCGCTGGCAATCGAGGCCCGGGAGGTCAGCGGGCCGGCAAAAAAGGCCGCGGGAGGGCAGCGCTGGCGGCTCCCAATTGTCCCAGGAGAGGAACGGCCGCCTGCGGTTCGCGCCGCCCGGGGAAGGCAGACGGCGCGGGCCTGCGGGAGAGGGCGCCGCGTGGGGCCGCGCGAGGCGGTTCTCAGGGACTGGCCCGGTCCACACCATCGCGGCCGCCCTGACCCGCGGTGCAGGGCCTCCGTGTCCCCACACGCCTCGCTGCGCCTCCACGCGCCGCCGGCTACCCTCGGCGCGAGCCTGGGCGCGGGGCAAGGTCTAGGACTTGGGCGCTGCTCGGGCCGCGCTGTTTGGTGGGCGGCGGGAAGATCGCACTGCGCCTGCCCGCTCGGCCCGGCCCACCTCCCTGAGCTCCCCAACCGCTCCTTGACAGGTCTCCCAGCCGTGAGAGGAAGAAGAGGAGGAGGAAGGGCAGAAAGAGGAGGAGGCGGCAGAGCGGGGCGGTGAACTTAGTGCCGCGAAAGGGGAGGAGGGCTCATTGTCCAGTCCCCCCAGTCCAATTGATATGCTAATCCCTTTTCTGATGCCATAACAAAGAACACCTTTGCACTTTTAAAAGACTTTTGTGCCCTGGCTACAGAAGTTTATTATCCACTAATTAGCAACAACTCTGGCAATGAGTTGGGTTACATTTTCATAAACTCCGAGCCCGGGAGACGAGGTGTGCTGGGCAAGAGGAGGTCTGCGCGTTGGCAACCGAAAAAACAACAACAACAACAACAACAACACCCGAATCTCCGGATCAGGTTCCTGGGCCGAGGGCAGGAAGCCAGAATGAGAAGCTCTGTTCTGCGAATAGACCGAAACGTCCCAGAGAAAGGTTCTTCAGGCGGAGGATGAGCGATCTGAAACAGAGGTGTTAGGTGACCTTATTTGATCTGACACTGGCCCGCGTCCGGAGAGCTGCGCGGAGGCGGCGGCTGCGGCCTGCCTCGCAGGTGTCCTGGCCTAGCCATCTGTTTGGGATAGGGGTGGGGGTGTAAGGCCCAGGCGAACGTTCCAGCATTCGTCTCTGACCTCTAGTGTTTTCTTAGCAATCTCTACTTGCATTAAACCGCAGGCGAGGGAAGGGCCCTCAGGGAGGTAACCCACCCGCGGCCTGGGTTTCCTCCTAAGGCCTTTCCACCAATAAGGCTGAAATTCCAAGACCCGGGAAGAAGAGGAAAAAACTGACACCGCCAGCGTCTCGCGCCGGGGTGTGCGGGGGTGGGGGTGGGGGTGGGGTGAGGAGTTCTGGATTAAGTGCCCACCCGGAGTCGTCAGAAGTTGTCACCGCACAGAGCAGACCCTTCTGGCGAACCAGAGCACAGAGCAGCACCTTCCGGGCGGCCGGATGCGGTGCGCGCCGCGTGACCTTGCCTCCCCTCAGGCTTTGGCAAGACGTTCCGATCTTTCACAGTCCCACATCCCAGGTCAATAAACTGGAAACGGATAGAATGAGCATCATCCGGTGCGGGAATAAAAGGCAAGGGGACTAGGTACATTCCTTTGGGTGCCTCCAAAGAGAGCGTAGTCTCTCGCCGCTAATAAAACACCCGGGGAGCGAGGCCTTCGGTCTGGGCTCAGCCGCAGAGATATTGTTAAATCTTAAGTAATTTGTGCCCCTAAACTGAGCATTTGGGGAATACATATATGTGTGAATATCACATATATTTTATATATATAGTATTTTTCAAAAGATCCTTTTCATTTTTGGTTTTCCCTTTTTGCAAATACCCTGTTGTAGGTATTGTTGGCTTCTTGAAGCAGATGTCAGCAGGGTGCTGGCGGCCTGTGCGTCCTCTTGCGGCAGCAGAGGCGACAGAGTCCGGTTTGATAAATGTTCAAGGTGAAACATGGCCTTACTCAAAACCCCGGGGTGATTTAGGGTATAAGAGGGAATATTCAGAGGCTGGACGTGGCGAGGTATATTTTTCATTACCTTTCGATGGAACTAAATGTGGTTATCTGCAGTCCTAACCCCCCTGGTATCCAAATACAATGTTCAGAACAGGCACTGCAAAGAACCAGAAAATGGAAGTTCGGAGGCTGACGACTTAACGGAATATGGCTGAAGGAAATACAAAGAGGGTAACCAAGATATTAATGATATTGGATTCCATGATCCCCAAAGAGTCTCAGGAGCAAGAACATATTCCCAAATGTCACCCCAGCAGTGGCTTTGGGTGGGGTGAGGGAGGAAGTGGGCGGTGAATGTGGGGAAGGAGGTCTCTGCTGTCACCCTCAGCCCCCTTCCTTGAGGAGGAAGAACAATGGCGGGGCCTGGGGTTCTTTTCCTCAAAGAGAAACTGCAGGAAGGCAGAGTTGCTCTTTGTGTACCACCGCCTTCAGAGGAGAGGGAGCCATACACGGTACACCCCCACCATTGGGCGGTGTCCACAAGGCTCTGGACCCCTCAGAGGGTCTCGGAGACCTTAAAAAAATAACAACAAAAACAAAAAAACCAAGGCACCCATCGTGTCCTGGGTAAGGCCTACTCAGCTACCGGAAGAAACCCGAGCAAAATCGAGAGACCTCAGAATTCACCAGGCGAGGAGGGGGGAGATGAAAACAACACACTCCCACATGGCGTGTCAGCCTTCCCCCAACCCACCCAACGTCTGATCCCTGTTGGGTCTGCTTACGTGTGTGTTTCAGATAAGGATGCATTTGTTTATTTATTTATTTATTTACTTACTTACTTAATACTTCAGATCTTCCCATACCACAAAAAAGACTCAATTCCTCTCCAAGGTGAAAGGTTGGTTAAAAAAAAATAAAATAAAAGGCTCCATTTTAAATCAATAGGGGAATCATATGACTGTGACCTTGACGTGTGAAGGGAGGCGGGAAGATTGGGCCCAAACCTCTGGCCTCTCGGTTTCTGGGCCGTCCTAGGCCCTTTCTAAGGACACCGACCAGAAGGGGGGTATACTTTCAAAGGTTACCCTTAGCAGTTCATTCGCTAAAGTTGGGAACTTGGTATTTTTATATTACGTGAAATACATGATTTAATTATATTCCAAAAACAAATTAAGGACAGGCCTTCTACACAAATTGGAGGCAGCTAAATGCTCTTTTGTGCCTGCAGCCCTCGGGTTGTTAAAGAGGCTGCTGATGCATGAGAAGTAAGTGACTGATTTAACTCATTGGGATGCAGGAAGCGACCTGCCCTCTTTTGAAAAAAAGCTGGAGAGAGAGAGAGAGCAGAGAGAGTGAGAGAGGATGAGAGACTTCTGGCTGGAGAAGAGTGAGGGAGGGGAGAGGGGAAAAGTAGGGGAGAGAGAGAGAGAGAGGAAGAGAGAGGAAAACGCAGAGGGAGGGAGTCAGCGAGGGAGACCAAACCCCGCTTTACTGCGCGGAAAGCTTCTGAATTTCAAGCAGAAAGTAGAAGGAGCCCCACACAGCAATGAGCGTCTTTCCTTGGGCTGCGTGTGCAAAGCGTAGACAATGAAAATCTCCAACCCCCTCCCCCATTCCCGCTAGGCGACAAGATTTTTGTTTCGTCCCTTCTCAACGGTGGAAGATGGGCAAAATCAAATATAAAGAGACGTGTACATATTTTCCAAACAAACAAACCTAACGGGCTGAGACGCGGATTACCCAAATGCGCGCCGGCTGTAAGTATTATCTTTTCCTGCGTTCGCTGGGCTCTGCGTCGCTGGCTGGTGGGGAGTGTTCGCTTTGTGAGTGGGGCGCCGGTAGAGTTGGGTTGTTGTGATTCACAGGGGCTCCTCGAAGCCTGCACTTTCTGCACGTGAGCGGGTGAAGAGTGTCGCCCGTTGTGGGCGTGCAGAACAGGGCACTGGCTGTCTCCGATGCGGCAACTCAGAGCAGAGGGCGGGGGACGGCGGGAGGCGCCGAGTCAAGGGGTTCCCGCGTCGCAAGCATCCTCGAAAGCCTCCCGCCCGGCTCCGGGCTGCAAGGTTGGTCCCAGGCACTGGACAGAAATTGGGTCACGGAGAATCCTGTGCTCCCGGACTCCCAGGCGCGCTGGGGAAACGGGATGAACTGGAAGCAGAGACCCCAGGAGGAGGGAGGGAACGCAAGTACCCCTGGCCTAGAATGGAGTCCGGGGCCACAACGGGGTGGCCTCCGTGGTTTGCCCGGTTTAGTCTCGGCCGGGATAGCGCCATCGCTAGCATCTCGCCTTCGTCGTTTTGGTTGTTTGATTGTTTTTGTTTTTGTTTTTTTATCTACATCTCAAATAAAGAATCTTCTTGCGACAGGGGCTGAAAGAGGGTGGGAGAGTGTCTCTCGGAGCGCCCAGGCGGGAGAAATCGTGTTTCTAGGGAGGTATTTTCTGGTCTCTTTAAAAATGTGCAAGAATTCCGCGGGCCCACGCTTTCTTTGTGTGCCGGCTGCGCCGGGCGCTTTGTGCTTCCCAAGGAGAAAATGGCGAGTTCTATTGTGTTTAGGCCATTTTCTTCCGGCACCAGGATTTTCCCAAGTTCTAAGCACTTCGTTGCCATGTAGCTTTCTCGTGCCCAGAAAAGTGTGCATCGCCGGAGTTCGGCCCCGTGGTGCGGCGTGGGCCCCGACCTAGCGTGGGCGAGAGCCGCTTCCTCGCCGTTGGGACGCTCGCGTCCAGACCGGAGCGCGACCGCGGTGCGCAGGTCGGCGCCCTTCAAAGGTCCGCAGTGGCTCGCGCGGGTGCGGACAATACCTGTCTGTGTGCGTGTGTGTTTGTGTGCACAGGCACAAGTAACATACTTTCCCTAAACATCTGAAAGGAGAAATAAAAGACGAAATACAAATGTCTTGAGGGAGGAGGAAAGTTTTCTCTTTATTTTTTCACCCCCTGGAGGAAACCCCAGGAGAGGGTACATGTTATTACTCTCCTAGGTCGGTCTTTTGTTTTTCAAAAGAAAGGTGAGACGTTGTTTAGACAGAAGGAATTATTAAGTAGCCTTAAATAGTGTAGCATATGCCTCTTTTGCTTCACTAGGGAAAAAAGGTGTTAGGGAAGGGATTCAGTTTAATGCTCTTAGTGTTTGTGTATGTGTGCATGTGTGTGATGATATCTATCTGTCTGTCTGTGGACAGAGAGGTAAGAAGTTTATTGTTAGCCTTATTTTCTTAATTTGTCATTTTTGTAAAAATTTCTGCACTTGTTAAACTATAAAAACAAACAAGAATGCCTATACAAGGATGTCTGTGTGACTTTTGAAAGCTATATATATAATACATATATATTTAAAATACTACTTTCTATTTGCTATAATTCTTTTGACTCCTAATGGAACGGTGATTTTTGTCAGCTCAAAAATAATGAAATACAAACTTTCCCCATCTGCTTCTTGCCCTCTCAATGTGGTGGCAAATATAGAAAAATTAAAACAATTAGAATGAGAGAAAAAATTTAAAGCCTATGGACGTGCCCCCTTTGACATTATCTTAAAATGTCAGGGCAGCAAATTGGTGCAAAAGCATTGTGATTTATATTTTTCAAAATGCACCACTAAGCTCTCCCTCCATGTGGATCAAAACCATGGACAGCGAACTAATATTAAATCACTGAGTAAAAGGGACTCTAGTAAAATTTTGTGGGAGCAAAATGGAAGTTTACGTTCAAAACATGTTAGGAGGCAAAAACAATCCTTGCGATTTTTAGAAGGAATCAGACTCCTTTAAAGTGTGGCATTTTAAACATATTCAAACCAATTTTCACCAAAAAATAAATCCAACGATGTATATACCCTGTCTCAAATAGTAAATGTTCTTTAGACACTTAAATAAGATGAGGTTTACTTTTTGTTAATGATAAATAACATATTTAAGTCCATCCATTTAAGACATGAGCTGTTTCTTATAAGGCCTCGAAGCAAGTAAGGGTAGAGAAATTTTACTATTTGGGGCTGGCATTAGCTGAATGACACTAGAGCAAATTAAATTGATTTTTATCAGTGACTGAATTTCTAAATGCATAGAATTGGAAAAATTAAATGCCATTTTGATAGACAGGGATAATATGAATAGAGATATAATCCAGCTATTCCTCCTGTTTAGCCACTGCACATTGCAGTGCAGCGTGGTGGGCAAATGTTTTTTCAAAGAAAACCTTGTGTGTGTGTGTGTGTGTGTGTGTGTGTGTGTGTGTGTGTATGAGTTGATTTTGGGCACTAGATTGCTTCATTATGACTCTGTGTCAGAGATCAATTTACTTTGTTTCTTGTGTTGTTTGAATTGCTTTTATTCCTTTATAGAGTTGAACTTCATTTAAAAGCATTTCATTTTTGGCTTACATAATACATTCAATGTTGCTCATTTAAATTTCCAATTTCATTTATCTTTGATTTACTTCATAACCTGAATTCAGTGTGACTTTAAAGGCCTGGGGAATTATATAAGGCAAAACTAATATGCTAGTTCAAGAAATTAGTTTGTACTTAAAATTAAATTTTGAAATGACATTAAGTTGAAGAGGGTTTATGGTTTATATAGTGATTAATTTATCTTTATTCATTGGATTTGGCTATGGAATGACACGGCAGTTATCTGAATGTACGGATTCATAAAAGTAGATGCTAGATATATTTTGGACATACACACACATTCCCCTCTCCCCCGCCCATAAAAAAATCTTCAAAGTATTTGCAGAGAAAATGAAATAATCAGGACCATGGTGAGGTCCCATGGCTCATGGAGTGGTGGCCTAAGGCTCTGGTTGGGACACAGAGTTCAGTGGTTGGGAGAGAGTCATTGTTTAGAAAGGCATATTCGTCCGGATTGGCACTCGTGACGAGCTTAACCCTACACTAAACCTAGGTCTGGAGAAAGGGTGGCTGCGGGGTGAGAAGAGGAGACGCAGATAAGCTCTATTTCTGTTGCTTGCTCACATAATTAAGAGGCTGCTCCTCATCTGGAGCGTGGGCTCTGTCGGCCTAAGGTGCTAATTTCGCTGTTATTTGGCTAACCATGTGTGAGCGAACAAGGGTCCAGGAGCTTAGACGTAGGGATCTAGATGAAATGTGCAGAAGGGGTCGGCTCCTGTCTCCATGGTAGGGAGAGGTGACTAAGAATGCTGACTTTGGCTTGCCTTGAGCGAGCCTACGCATTGATGGTACGGCAGTGAGGGAGGGACTGGAGAGACTGGGGACGCGACGTCTTAGGGGGCTGTCTAGCGTCCTTGTATTAGCACCTGGGGGTAGGAAGTGGGCAAGGGCAGGGCGCTCGCCCTTTGCTGCAGCCAGGCGCAGCTCTTGGGGGCTGAGCGCCTTCTGCGGCTCTTTGGTTTCAAGGACACAGCGAGCTGCTCAGGACTTTGGGAGCCAACATCTGTCTGACTGGTGACGTCAGCAGCCCGTGTAATCCTCTTGTGCTGAAGGCAGATGCCTTATTTGTTTGGCTGGAGCGAGCCATTAATCCCTAATTCTGGATCAGCAAGCGAGGGGGAAAGACTGGACTGCTCCGACCCACCCCCTCCCCATCCCCACCTCCCACCCTAAAGCACCTTATACCACGGAAGCCTCTCACCCTCCTCTTTCCTCCGTGAACGCGCTGAGCAGCGATTGAAAGCGCTTTGGTCCTCTGCAGGTTTGAGCAGGGCTAGTAGGTAGGCTGTGTGTATATGTAATTCTTTCTCTTATCGATCGTTTCGATTTTCTTGCTGAGACTCGCTGGTCTTGCAGTTTGCAGGGTCCTAAGCCAAGAAGGGGTTGGGAGTGTGGATCTGGAGTGTGGTCTAAAGGGGTGAGGCAGCGGAAAGGGGGCACAGGGTGCGGGAACGGCCGGACTGCACCGGACGGCCATCTGCGGACGCGTTTTGACGGTTTCTGCTCGCGAAATCTTTTCTCTGGCTGCGGTGGTGTCGCAGCGTCTGACCCCCTCCTCCCGGTTTCCGCAGCCGGGACCGGAGCGCACAGCTACAGCACCGCCCCCCGGGCTGGGCTCCCCGGCACCACGCGCGGCTGGTCCCTCCGCGCCTGGCTGAAGCCTGGGGACGGATGGAGGTCGAGGCCCGCCATCTCGGGTCCCGTCCTCCCGACACCTTCTCTCTCTCGACTGCTCCCTGCCACCTCCTGTCCCTTCTCCCCAGCCTCCTGCGCCTCCCTCCTGCCTCCCTTCCTAATGCTGCTCTGATTCTGTTTTGCAGGGGCGTGTTCTGGGGTCTCAGAGCTAGACCAGCTCTAGGCTCTCTCACCAGCCGCAGCCAGCTCTACGCGCCCCCAGGCCGCGGTGGCGGAGAATGTCCCCCCTTCCTCGGACCCTGGAACCGCAGCGGGCCTTTCCCTCGGGGCCGACCGCGCCGTAGGGGACGCAGCGAAAAGAGCCGCAGCGGCCGCCGCCTCCCGCCCGCTGCGCAGAGGGCTCGACTCGTAGAGGTCAACTCCCCTCACCCCTTCCTCTCTCCAACTCGCCCTCCCTCCGCCCGGCCCCGGTTCCTCCAGCCTCCGGAATCTGGCCGCAGTCTGAGGAGTGCGCGTCCGCTGCGCTGCTCGGAACCAGAACCCGGAGCCGGCCCCAGCCTTCGGGTCGGCGCTCCCCGGCGGTGGGGAGGCCGTAGCGAGCAGCCTTTTCTCTCTGCAGTAAAGCTGTAGCCATACCAGATGGGCCGCCCCGCTCTCTGGGGACTAGGCAGGTGCGGTTGGGTTAATTTTTCCGCATCACAAAGAAAGATGACCTAGACCGCCCTTGGACTCTTCTCTCTTCCCCAAATCTCCTAACCAAAACCGCGGTAACGCTCTCAGAGGACATTAGAGACTAGGCGTATCTGCGTGTCTGCCTTACCTACACACACCTTGGGTTACCTTCCCCCTCCTGTACTCGATCTCATCCCCACAGCAGGAAGCGATTGACGAGGCTTCTCCAGCAGAACGGGCCACGGCGCGGTCCGTAAAACCTGCCCTGCCTTACAAGTGACTGAGAAGAGACGCCGGGCACACCAACCCGGTTAATTGCCTTCAGCGAAATAACACGATTGCGAGATTAGATCTGTACCAGAGGGGTAATTAACTTCGCTCCACGCCGTCATTTGAAAACTAGATTTATAGGCGCATGTATGTTTTTAGGTGTGCTGTAAATGGCATGCGGATCTGTGCATATGTATACGCAGACACGCACCGTCTACACGTCTTCCGAGCAGTCTAATTAGCAGCCTCTCTCTCTGGCAGCTGTGGCAGGAGGCGAGCGGAGACAGGAGCCGGGCTTCTGAGTTACGGCTCTTGCGGAGTCCTGGGGACCCGGAGCTCCCGGGAGGGGGAAGGGCAGGAGGAGACGTGCGGTATTCGCAGGGGGTCAGTTACTTTCCGGATCAAGATCAGACTCTGCCCTCCGTGTTCACAGCGGACCTTGATTTAATGTCATACAATTAAGGCACGCGGTGAATGCCAAGAGCGGAGCCTACGGCTGCACTTGAAGGACACAGAGCGTCTCAGGATATGAGAGGGGAGAAGGCAACTGAAAAGGGATTTAAGGGGTGGTAGAATAACCCCATCCTTGGCGGATAGAGGCCCTCAGATTGATTCCAGAACCAACCTAGTGTTCTGCAAGCAAAAGGGTCACGGTTCTCAGTAAGAGCTCGGAAATCCGCCCGTAAATCCCGGAGGGGGATTTTAGGAGACAGCTGTCAGGAGAGCAGGAGTTACTGTTTCTGCAAGTATTCTAGAGAGTTTAAGCTTGTAGAAAGCAGTGATTCCTTCAAGAGCGGGTAGTAATGATCGTTTGCGATCCTGGGCCAAGCTGCGGTAACAGAACGGTCGAGAAAGAGGATAATAACATTAAGTGGCGTCCTCACCACATTGCGCAAGAAACCTCAACTGGCTCAGCTCCTTGGGGAAGCTCACAACCACCAACCCCCACCATCACTTCCCCTTTCTATTCCCAGTCTCGAGTGGGCCTAGCTTGGCTTTAAAAAGCCAAGATCATTTTCTTGTTTCGTCATAGGCGCAATGGCCAAATCCGTCAAAGGAGGACAAGAAACTTTAGAAGGACTTGGTCAATTATTTTATTTGAAAGCCAATAAGGTGGACTTCATTAAGATAGTAGTTTGCACCATTGCCTTAGAGCCAAAGACAAACCGAGCTGGGAAGCGAGCCTCGATAGAAGTCTTTGTTCTGCCGTGGCCGGCAGGGGCCGGGAACAAAGGGGAGGATCCACTGAGGTGGCCGCGCCCTCCGCGCCCGGCTCTGTCCGTGGTGCTGACCATGGCCCTCTTCTCTAATTTCACCAAATGCAGTAGGACCTTGCTGCCGCTGCCCCCAAAGTGTAACAGGATATTAGGTAGTTTTCGAGAGAGAAATTAAAAGCAGGGAAATGACGCATACAGCAAAACCTAATATTTACCGAGACAGTCCACTCTAGCAGTTGCCACACTTGGCTTCTGCTTTTCCAACTTTATGTAGTTATGCATATACAGTTAGTGTATACGCATCGGGAAACAATTTCAGTTTTTAGGCTAAAACCCGAATCTAAGCAAAGGGCTGGACCTGCAAGAAGAATGAAGTCGCCATTTTTTTTCTCTTAAGCCATCTACCTTAAAACACAGGAACATAAGGTCCTCAGCCACACAGTTTAACAATGCCGGCGATTTCACCAAAGGGACAAGCGACGGATGCAAGTGTGGGCCTCAAGACACATCAGAATGAGATGAGATGGGCACTGACTAGGTGAGAGCCAACAGGAGCCCACCCACCTAGCCTGCGGCCTCTGGCCAGGCTGTGGCCAGGGCAGCTGTTCTGGGCCGGTCCCAAGCTCAGAGTTGGCTTCACCGATTCCCAGCCAGCAGGAAGCACAACAAGGCCAGGAGGCCTGAAACCCGCACTGCGGAAAAACCGGCCACAGCAGCATCCTCACAGCTCTGGCAGGTAGAACCAGTTGGGATGGTTTACTGAATCCCAGGCAATGAAGATTCGCTTTCGGAGCCTAGGGTCCTGCGGGTCCATATCAATATATTCAATACACTTTTAAATACCTCAGCATATTCCATTGTCCTAAATATTGAAGTATGATAGTATATAAATAATAAAATTTAAGTCTCCTGACTAAACAATGAACAAAAGAAAAAAGAAAGAGAAAACCAACCACTTCGTAGCCAGCCTGGACTCTCAAAAGAAAGTACTGTGCATTTGCTTGTGTTAGTTTATAAATCCACAAACTGTAAACAATGTTAACATTAGGAATAGATAAAACAATCTAGACTGAGCAATTGAGGCAGCAACACCAATTTCGATCCAGACATAGAAATGGACTGTAAATGGGTCATACATTTCATCAGGTCTGTTCTTTTACACCTGGGTGGAGGAGATATGAGAAAGGATTCATAAAAGAAAATAACCAAGCATAATATCCTCAGCCAGATGTATCCTTTCGCCATCCCTCAGAGTGGATTTTACTTGTCTTTCGATTTTAGAACTCTGTGAGCTTGGTCATTTCATTTTATACAATTTGGAAAGGGGTAGGTAAAACACACTGGTAAAAAAAAAAGGGGGACTAGTCAAGTGATAAAAAGGGTTGGAGGAATATTCTTCATGTGCCACTAAGAGCCCACCAAGAGCCCAATGTCCAGCCAATGGACATCAAAATGGGTTTAAAGCATTACAAGTTAGCGTGAAAGCCTTGAGTTTCTTCCAGTGTTCATGCAACCGTGCTGATCCCCTGCACCCACATCCCCCCAGCTCGTCACGAAGGAACAGGGTCCAAAGCTGCAAACCATGTCTGCCTGAGTGGAGTTATACTTCACATGACATAATAGAAACACACCTAATCTCCCTCACCCTCATCCTTCTCTTCAGGACAGCCCAAACTCATCCTCCAGAATGCTCCATCGGTTTAAAAAATCACTTCCGAAACGGAAATAAAGTCCATACTGTGAAAGAGGGAAGTTAAAATACCACTTAGGTAAGGGAACACAATTTAGTAATTTATTTGCCGTGATTAAATCTAGAGTGGTTATTGATTAGTAAAATTTCCAGATTTTTTAAAGACTATTTTCTACTTCTCTTAAAAATAATTATCTGCTGTAATGTGCATTGCCAATTTCCCTGCTTTGAAATTCTATGCTTAGCAGTTTTTGCAATAGATCAATCAATGCTTCATAATTGGAAATTTTTGGTGAGGCATGCTGTGGGAGACCTTTGACAATCCTAACTTCCATTTAGTGGGCTGAAATTAAAGCTTCTCAGAATAAACTTAGGAACAGCTTGACCCTTTCTGATACTCAAGGACAACGCTCCAGGGAAATAGTATGTTTCTGCCCCGGGAAGAAGATGCTAGCGCAATGCACCAGGAGGTATCCGGTGTCAACAATACCAGAGCGCCCTCTGCTACCCATGAGAGGCAGGACATCAGTTACAAAAGCCAGATGGCACTGAGTTGCAATAAGCGATGAAAACAATAAGCTCTTAGAAACATTTAATCTGTGAAATTTAAAAGCTCTCATCATCTTGTACTTCTGAAGGGGCCATCCAATTTCAATTTTGAGCACTCCTTGGATAATCTTCCATTCGGAGGATAGTGAAAAGTTAATGCTTTAAAGTTTTCATTCTGTCAAATTATTTCTGTAGTTATATTTCTGCACCTTTACTCCCTTCAAATCACAAAAAGTCCTCTTTAGCCGTGATAAGATATGGTCGCAGCCAGGCAAACTCATAGGAGGTGTTATGTGCTTAAAGATGAGTTTTTCAGGGTACAATCTCTTCTCAAATGAAATGGAGATTTCTTTAAAAGGTTAAAATCTTTTTTTAATTTTTATGTACTATAGGATGTATAATGAATTAAAATATGTACAGTTGTATTCATTCAATGTTGTGAATTTCAAAACTATAGCCTGTTTCTAAAAAAAAATCTTTGACAAGAAATATATTGTTGAAGATATCAGTGCTAATGTAATAAAATGGTTCTACTAATAATGTGGTTGTTAAATAAATTTTGTAAAAATAAAGTTCTGCTTATATTATGGTGCCAGAATGAAATAACTATCTAATATTACTCATTTTAAACTTACTTTTAAAATTGACAGTCTTACAAGAATATTAAGCTGTAAGGTTGCTGAGAATATTAAGCCAATATTTAAAATGATTATTTTATAATTTGCCGTAACACAAAAAAGTTCTTGATTAAATATTAAACTAAGTTAAATATTTAGCTACATATGTAAAATTTCATATAATTAACTGTAGATACATTTGTCTTCTAAAAGCTACTTCTTCAAAGAATGCATTTACACACTTATGGCCTAAGTAAGATAAAGAAAATTGTTAGAACATTTATATTTTCATTCCAAGCATTCTTTTAAAAAGTTAAACCATTATTTTCCTTTGTGCTTAATTTCAACTTCTGAGTAAATTCATATTTTACTCCTGAAAGTATGAACACAGTGACATTTTACCATATTCCTAATAGTTATTATAATAAGTTTAAGACCAAACTCTGAGTACATAAAATATAAAATACATACTGAAACATTTCTATTTTAAAAACCATTTGCTCTATTTAAAAAAACTGAAGAGAACCAATTAAAAGAGCTTTCTCATGTCCATGAGATGATGCCCAAGGTGAAAACCCTGCACCAGTATTTGCCTTTGAACTTGTATGTAAGAGTTTTTAACCCCTCTTTACTTTATAGTTACACAAGGGTGACGTATTGTAACTGAAATGGTCCTCCTAACGTCTTCTGGCTACTTAGAATCCATGGAAATACTCACTTCTGTGGGAGTAACATCTAAACAATATATTTATGGGAAGCACTAATACAATAAAAGCAACTAATTATTGATACTGTTTTAAAAAGTTAACCACACAGTAATTGTGTCCTCATTGATGCTGACTCTTAGATGAAATTAATATAGAATTTAATACTTGTGGATCACAAAAATAAAAGCTCTTTAGATTACAGTGGATGGGCTTTGGTAAACTCGGTGTTTTTTTAATCCAGTATTTGGACTCAGCTGTCGCTGCAATTTCCATCAGCTGCTACTAAGTAACTAGTACAATATAGAAATGTGGCTGAGTAGGAATTGAAAATATAATGCTCTTAAGATACAATAAAATTGGAATCTTAAGAAATTGGAATTAATTATTTTAGAAGACTGATAGTTGCAATGTGCAGGGTAAAATATTTTCATTGAAGAACAAATAGCCAGTAAAGTAAAAAAAAAAAAAAGAAGAAGAAGAAGCCAAGTACTCGAAGCAGAATATACTACCCAGGCAGAATAAGGTGAAATTAGACCAGTTAAGTCTTTGAGCTACAGTAGAAAAAAACTAAGATGTTGTTTGACTTCAATTTTGTTTTCAATATTTCAATAAAATATATTTATGTAGAAAATTCTTAAGGAATTACTAGATATTATCTGAAGAGTGTTTCTTCACTGGCATGCACAGCAATTTTGATTTTGTTATGTTAAGACAGAAATAATAGGAAACTAAATTAACAAAATATTACTTTATTATTCAACTCTTATCCCATGGATTGAAAGGCAAAATTGTGGTTTTTTCCTTCCTAGCTGTTGGTCAAACTTTTTTCATTGTAAAGAAGGCAAAGACAGCATTAATTTGAATGCAATCATGTTTCTGAAATAAATAATAGAATTATTATAATATAGCATATGTTGGACAAAATCTCCTCCTCCTATCAATTTGTTTAAATGCAAAACAGTGATATCTGAAAAACAAAATCGGTTTAGCAAATTGTTCCTTCCAATGTTAGGCACAATGTTCTTTACAATGTCCTAAGCGATGACCTAATAATTATAGCTTACAGGGCCCGCAGAAGTAAGGCCTGCTTGAATGTGGGTAATAACATGGGTGTAATAATTTACAGTTTTAATTTGAACATTTCACCTAAAATGTCATATGGTGCACTTGAGTGTGATATTGTTATGTTACAGAATTGCATGCTTATGATGTTGTAATAAAAGAGGGGCGTTATTTGTGCCAGACCCTGTATTTAGACAGACAGGACACTGAACCCAGTCACAGTGCGTTGTAGGAGTTCCCAATGGAAACGCTGCCCTGCGTTCCAGGCTGACGTGCTAAACATTAAGAACCCTAGCCACCGTCAACGCAAACGTTATGAAGTTTGGGTTGCTATAAAAACATTAAGTTGAGAAAGGCTTTCTCCTGCCCAAGAGCTGTGGAGTGTCAATTTTTTAAATCAGAGGAATTTCACCTTTCTCTGGGTGTCTTGGCCTGATTTTACTCTCTGTATTCCCAGAACAAGGCTATCATAATTACATGTTTTAATTGGCCTGACAATATCAGGTATTCAAAAAAAGACCTGCCAAAATCACTCCAAGAATATATTCTTCAATAAGCGATTTTCACAACCTGGATATACTTAAAACAAAATAGATTCTGATTCTATAAATGGGTTCTTTTTACTTACTTTTTCAGTTCAGAGAGTAAAATATTTATACATGCCCAGTAGGCATCAGCAGCTATGTCAGTTGGTCATGAGGAAGAAGGTGGTAGTGAGTGTGTCTGTACGTACATTCGCATGAGAAAAGCTAGTGATAAAGAACGTCTGTGTTTAGCATCTAAAACATGATTACAAATAAAATAAAATCAACTCTAGCTGTGGCCTGAACCCATGTCTCCTGCAGTTATCTTCAGGCAGTTAGCTAATCAACATGGTAACCCCCCCGATAGAAGATAGTTATTAATTTTAAAAAAATTTTAATTGTCTGGTTCTTTCAGACTCCACCCTCCTGCTGTTGTTGCTGCAGTAATTTTCTGTAGATATTAACATTTTCTAAATCCATGAATGCCCTTTCAATGAAAAAAATTTCTACATCACCTCTCCACTATTCCCCCTCTGCTTATCCTTATATGAATTGAATAATGGAACCCAGTGAGGTAAGTTTTTAGACCAGTAACATTGAACACATCCATCAGTCATTACACATAAGACCCAAACTTATACCACAGAATCATAAAAAAAGCCTTGAATTGATTCCATATTTTTATTTTTTTGCTTTTTTATTTTTATTTTTTCACATTTTTTATTGTTCAAGTACAGTTGTCTCCATTTCCCCCCCACCCCTCCCCACTACCCTAGCTATCCCCACTCCCTACCCATGATCCTACTCCTCTTTGGTTTTGTCCATGTGTCCTTTATACAAGTTTCTGAAAACACTTCCCTCTGCCCCCCATTATTCCCTCTCACCTCCCCTCTGGTTGCTGTCAGTTTTAAGCTTTCCTCCTTGTCCTAGTAAACACTTAAATTCTCCTAGACTTTAGGAGAATTTAAAAACATGTTTTTTTTTTTTCATCCATTTCATCATTATCTGAACAATTAGTAGGTGCCAGGCACTGTTACATGTGATTAATATTTAATAGTGAATAAAACAGATAGGATTTTTATTCTATGGAATTTATAGTCTTATCTAGAAGCTTGTCCCAGAGTTAAATTTTCTACTCTTATAAACTAACTTTTCGTGATTTAAGTCCTTTTATCTTTAAGGGCTTCTATTCTAGCCATGGGAATTTTCTTTATGATAAAAGCAGACTTGTGTTTTACTTTTCTGGGATAAACAAGGCAATACATTTACATTTTCCTTGTAGGTTCCACTTCCTTTCCCCATTGGTAATGGAATGCTTTTACTATCCCCTGGCAAATTTGAAGGCCACTTGAGCAAATATTAAAATGAGCCACCCTAATGTTAATTATAAAGTATTCACTTTTATCTGAGTTGTGTTTACTAGTCATGCTTGAACTTGGTACTTACTTTGTTATATGATATTATTATATTTATTTTCAGTTTGACACAGATTATGACTTCCCATGCATTTTTCACTATATATATGTACACCTAAACTCTATAATTTGGTACTTATCTTTTATTTATGAATGTTTCTGATAAACTATGGTTTTGTTCCTGTTAATTTTTTCCTTTTTCTGTTTTTTTCTTTTATTTTAATGAGCTATTTCTTCAATTACCAAGATCCTTTTCAATTTATATGCTATTTTTTTACAGGGCTTGTAAATGTGACTAACTTAGATCAAACAAACCATCAGTTGGCTTCATTAGATTGATTAATGGTGCACACCAAATCTAATTTAGTTATTAAATTGGATATAATAATAAGACCAACTTCTTCATGATCTTGCTATATTAAATGTTTAAACATCAAATCAGCTAATCACTCAAAAGTCTACTCCAAAGTACTACCATACATTTAGTTTTCCAGCTATTCTTTGATTCATATTAGTAGCTGTGAAATTTTTAGTTTATGGCTCAGGAAAAGTGGTCATGATTACCTCTTCAGTTTATTGCTCATAACTCTTGGCTATCACCTTGACCAAGTCTTTGACAATGGCCAAATGTCTATCAGAATTGTCAAGGCAATGACAGGTGTTGTGTGTACCAAAGGGGTAAAAGATTCTTTCGTATAAGTTCTGATTATTCAACTTATAAAAAATATGAGAGTAGGAATTCTCTAGCTGTGGGAGGCAGTATGTATGATATGGTATGTCATGTGCTTAGTTAATGTGCTGACATTGGAATCTGAAGACCTGTTTTAGGCTGAACTCTGACTTTAATTGGTTGAGTAATTGGGATTACTTTATTCCTTTCACTGGATTTCAGTTTTATGTGAACTTGATCAGTGATCCTCCATAATAAGCTATAAGAACTACTTGGGGAGATAGTTTATAAATTTAGGTTTCTAGGTCCTACCCTCAGAGACACCTAGAGGTCTAGACAAATTTAAACAAGTACTACAGCTAGTTCTGATGCAATTGGTCTATGTTTTGAGAAACTCTGGATTGTTTCTCTAAGCATTTTTCGTGCTTAAAATTTTCTGGCTAGAAATTAAAGAAAAATAATTCTAAGGTAGTAAATTTGATCACCAAATAAACAGACCCAGAAAGACCATAATTTTGAGGAAATCTTAGTCGTGATATGGAGAGAGTATAGGTCTGGGTTCTTCAAGAAATAAATGCCCAAACTGAATTAAATGTGCAATGTCTTTATGAATGGAAATGCTTCTGTGAGAGAATATAGTAGGGGAGTGGGTAAGCTGGGTGATGAGGTTTGATATTCAATTAAAGAGAGAGGCAGGGAAGGTGGAGTACACGCACCTTAGACTATACGGTAGGAACTTGTGGCATAATGATCATCATGAAGTCCCTGAGCCAAAGTTGGCTATTGGAGGAGTCCCAGTTCATCCAAGAATATGCTTGCTCTAGTGTCCTTATCATGGACATGGTCTCTGAACAAACATAATGATGGATTTTATGCACAAGAGCTGGGGGGTCTTTGGTTAATTACATTCCCTGTAGTTGGAGGTCTATGAGCTTTATTCTCATGGCTACCATAGAGAGGCAAATTGTTGTTAATAGAGGAGTGAATTGCTAGGAAAATTCAACAGGGCTTTACCTACCATCACATTAAAGAAAACCCAGATTTGATATGAATAGGATCAACTATCAACAAAAAATAAAGGTGATTTAAAAAGTATTGAACAATTACCTTGCTCCCAAAATATATTAGTTAGGATGGGCTAGGCTAAGCTAGAATAATAAATGTTGGGATACTGTGCATACTACTTGCCCAGTGTAGGTTGGAATATATGTAAAGCAGGGCTGCTGGAGACAGGCCATCTTGGACATCACTCGCTCATAGTGTCATCAGGAGTCAGAGACAATTCAACAGCATGTAACAACATAGGTTGGGAGGGAGACCGTTGATGAAGGCTTCACTATCTAAAGGTGCCATCATTTCAAACACATGAACTTCCCAAGCAATATTTTAGGGAAAGAGAAGGCTTGAGATTCAAGTACAGACAAATGGTTTGACCTAAAATTTATAAATATTTCCTCCATTCATATTTTACCGGCTACGACTGGTCACATGGCCATGCAGAGAATTGGAATTATTTATGTATCTGAAATTGAAGATAAAAGATACTAGTGAGTAGTAATGTTTACCAAAATAAGACTTTTTTTTTGCAATCACTATTACTTGTATATAGTGACTGACTACCTGATCTCTAAGGGTCCTGGAATTCAGGAATCTAATGTGGCTAAAATAGAACCTGTCTTCAGATGCTCTATGCAATTTTGAACGCATCATGGATAGGGCTTAAACAGGGAGCCAAGTCATCTTGCAGCATAAAATAGGCTCTTTCTCTGAACTGCTGTGTGATTCTAGATAGTCATGTTGGCTTTCTGGGTCTGTGTTTTCTTGTTTGAAAGATGAAAGGATAGAGCTAGATAACTAAGATATATTCCAGAGTTAAATAAATTGATAATAATAGCAACATTAAAAGCAATAGAAACATGATGTAATCTGATACCTGTGTAGCAAACTGCTGAAGAAATCTTTTCATTTTTACTATATGTAGGAAATCAAGGGAATTGCTCTAAGACTGGATATTAAGGGTCCTAAGTTTACCTCCATGTATTCGTGAATATTTTGGAAATAAAGGGCTCCAGGGTTGCCTAGGGAAATGGGCCCAGCACTCAGGTGTTGCAACCTCATTCTTGGAATGGATAATACTGAGACGCATTCTGCATAGCTCCTCACAGGGTTCTAGCAGAATCAAGCCCACAAGACTAACTCACAAATGCACTCTTTGATGGATTCTTTTCTTCCTTTTACTTCAGTCTCCTTTTCTGCCCCATCTCCACTCCATTCCCTGGTTTTACTCTCAAAATTAATTTTCTGCCTACAAAAGCCTTTGCCTTAGTCAGCACCTCCTGAGGGGAGCCCAGCCTTAGCAGAGTAATTTCAGCCAGGTAAGAACATATAGGATCAAAGACACCCAGGGATTTAAGTGAGTTTAGGACCAACCCTTATTCCGTGTACAACTTCACCGTTGAGTCAGTTTTTACATCTCAAAAGTTAGAAAGGACTCTTCATAGGACTCTCTGGACCTTCTCCAGCTGTAGGATAGAAGCAAGAAGATAGTTTCATGAGAAACTCCAAAGCTCTGATCCAGTTTTCCATCTCTCTGGCTGTGGTGGAGAAGAACAGAAAAATAGTGCTCCTGCAGTTCTGTAATGCAATTCTGCATTTCCCACATGTTAATTTGATATGTAATGAGGTGCATCAGTCAGAAAATTAATACCTCCTAAAATATATGGGTACTTCTAAACTTCCATGTTAGTATATAGAGAAATAGATAATAGTTCTCAAGTATACCCTGCATGCACTTCTTGGTGCTTCTTGGATGAGCAGGAGCACTGTCAGACACGAAGGTTATGGCCTTCCCTTCTCCTGTTCTGTCTGACCAATCACCTTGAGACACAAACTGGTTATAAGCTGCTGCTGTGCCAACGTCAGGAGAGAGTAGTGGGACTATACTGAGAGTATCTAGACTGCACTGAGGAATGAGAAAAACTGAAACGCATTGAGATGGCCCACAAAGTGATACGTCACCCTTAAAAACGTGGGAAAGATGTGAAACCTGACTCTGACACCAAGTACATTAGCTTCCATTTAGATAGATGTGCATGCAATTTAATGAATGGTTTTTTATCTATCTGGGGAGACATTCTTTAACAATGCATTTATTTAATGCAGTGGGAATATCTTTCTAATAAATGAGACTGTAATCAGCAGATTTAAGATTAATTGGATCTTGTTGAAATGGTGTATATCCTTTTTTGGCATTTGATTTACACTTAACTCTAAAGCATAGTATACATGCTATATAATTCAATGCATAATAATATATCTATGTATAGCAGACTTTCACAATGTGCCTCTATCTGCAGGAGAAGGCTCTATTACCCTTTGGTATAAAAGTCTAGTGTGCAATGATGTTATAGAAATAGCTATATCTTAATTTTTTATAGTTCAATTTTTACCAATTGCTCAATTTACATAACGTGCAGTATCTGGACCCAAAAGAAGCCATGAATTCTTTTTTTCTTCTTTGTTCCAACATTGTTTTTATTGTTGTTCAAGTACAGTTGTCTCCATTTTTCCCTCCACACTCCCCCCACCCCAGCCATCCCCACTTCCCACCCTTGATCCTACTCCCCTTTGGTTTTGCCCATGTGTCCTTTATACATGTTCCTGAAAATGTTTCCCTCTTTTCCCACCTCCTCTCTGGTTACTGTCAGTTTGTTCTTAATTTCAATGTCTCTTGTTATATTTTGCTTGCCTGTTGTTTTATTGATCAGACCATGAATTCTTCAGAAGGCTATTTAAGAACTATTATACATAGGTCTGTCATTATATTCTCACACATGACAGGAGCAACAACAAAAACCCAAATAATATTTTATTGTTTTTTAAAAATAATCTTGCTATTCATTTTCCAATTACCATTTAAGATATGATAATACTGAAGGAAGATGTTATCCAAATCATTAACATCTTTAAAAAATATTTTATTGTTTATACCATTACAGTTGCCCCAATTTTTCCCCCATACTCCTCTCCACCTAGCCACTCACCACTTCCTCACACGATCCCCACACAATTGTCCATTTCCATGGGTAATGCATGTATGTTCTTTGGCTAATCCCTTCACCTTCTTTCAACCAGTCCACCCTCTGCCCTCCCTTCTTACAGCTGTCAGTCTGTTTCATGTTTCTATGCCTCTGATTCTATTTCGCTCATTAGTTTATTTTGTTAATTAGATTCCACATATAAGTGAGATCTTTAACTCAATCATACATGGTAATTAAGTCAATGACTAGGAAACCAGCCTCCAAGTGACTGATAAATGCATATTCTTACATCTTCCTGCCTTTTGAAATCATGATGCTCGAAAGCATAAGGGGCTGATGACAACTCACATGTGTGTGTATGACACTTTCTTTCTGAGTAGTCCCAGGGTCTAAACAATGTGGGTATGAGCATATTAGCTCTCAGACTGAATGTAATTCATGCTAATAACTACTATGTGTTTCACAAATTAATTACTAATGATATGATGTAGTTATCAATACATTGTGTCTTCTAACAAGTATAGATTTAAAATTCCACAAAGTAGTGAAATCATTAATAGTTTTTAACCCTGCTGTTTTGAATTCTCAGCCCTCAGCAGTGTGTCCATCAGACTGAGGCTAAGGATGCTAGAAATTCCATAGTTGCCATAGTAAGTGCTGTAAGTGCTAATTTGAGTACAGTTCACTTGAGTCCCTTTTAATCACAATAAAATTAAACTTCAATTGTCTAGCACTTAATAGTTTTCACAGCATTTTCACACTGCTGTGAAGAAAGCGACATTCTCCCACTGTCTTCTGATGCAAAACCCACTGCTCTTTCCTGTCCCCGAACCATGCCAACCTGCAGTCGCTTTCTGGCTTGTGTCCAGGATGCACAGGAACCTCTCCTTGCCAAGGAACGCCAAGAAGCATATTTATAAATGTCCTCGTGCTTTGGCCTGTGTGTTTGCGAAGTAAGCTATAACCCTTAGCTCTGATCGAGTGCTGAATCCTGTTTGATGTGGAAAGTAATCGCCATAAGAACTTCTCAAAAATAAAATTAAGTTCTCTTAGAGCACAATTATATTTTAGATACTCCTCTCAATATTTTTCACAAAGGAAATTAATGAGTAGCATGTGAACACCTTTCAGCCACAGGCATAGATTTCTTTCACTCTTTTAAGGGTCATTGTTGGGTCATAGGAAATTGAGATGGGGTGAAAAAGAGATTCAAAAACATTCAAGGATCATTCATACATGGTTTTTGTCTAGTGCCCTCCCCTTCTTTGCACCATGGACATGGACAACAGTGTGTGGGAATTGACTGTGAGATCGGGCGTGGGATGGGTGGAGGGGGGCAAAAGGGGGGAAATCGAGACAACTGTAATCAAATAACAATGAAAAGGATTTAAAAAAAATGGAAAGGAAGAAACAAAAATATGATTTTTACAGATGATATTATTTTATAACATAATAAATAAAAAGAAATTATTAGAACTAAAAAAGCATTCAGGGAGCAAGCAATTAGACTCTTAATTTCATGGTAGAGCTATCAGACAGAAAACTAAACAGCCCTAACCACTGTCTTCAATAGTCATATTCCCTAGTTTAAAATTGATAGTGTAAGCCCTCAGCCTTCTTCACAGGAAGCTCACAGTTTGACCCATGACCACTAGCCTTTGCCTCACAGAGGCCTATTTTCTACACACGGTAAACAGAAGCTACATATAGTGGGTTCACTGTCATAAAGTCACATTTAGAGAATGACAATGGCCATTGCTGTTTCTGGGGCTTGGTACACTTTTAGTCATAAATTGTAACATATAACCATTCCTCCTGAGTGATTCCTAATCAGACTTTCCAAAGCATGCTCCACTGACTTCGGCATTGGGTTTTTCTCTGTCTACTTGGAAAGCCTTTTTGTCTCTCCTTTCTGCCTACTTATATTCTATCACCAATAATACCCTGATCAAGTTTCATTTCTTCAATGCTGCTCTTCCCAGACTACAAAATTAACCTTGTAGTTAACGTAAGACTTGTAAAATAGATCCTGGCACTTTCACGTATCATAACTGTGTGGTCCTACAGCTTTGCCTGCTAACATACTTCTTTGTACATTATAAGCACTCAATTAGTGAATTCCTTTAAAGACTGACAGTGAGTTAGTGGGTGTGGGTAATTACTTGTGGTTATATCTGAAGTGAGAACAAAGTATTATGATTAATTATTATTATTATTACTATTATTTAAAAGCAAATAACTTAGGATTCAAGAGTTTTATTGAATGTTCCTGCCAACAACTGCAAAACAATATTCCACAATATCTAGGTGTGAGTGTACCTTCTGCCACATCCAGAATATTTATTTACTTTCCAAAAAGAGCTCATTAAGTACTTACTAAAGTAGTCTTCACACTACAACTCAGTCCCTCCCACACACACATACATATACACCCACAAAGAATGAAATGAGATCCTATGTGGTAAGCATCTAGCACTGTGCCAGGCATATAATGAGTCTTAAGTAAATGTTGATTTCTGTCTCCACTCTCTCTTTCCTCCTTTTACCCTCACACTTCTTCCCTAGCCTTCCATTTCAAGTTCAGATTATTCTTCTGCTCTCTTCCCTTACCCAGCATCTCACTCAGATAGGGTGACAGTATGCCCAGGAAGGAAGAGAGTGGGGAGAACTGCAGAAAAGATGGCATAGGAGCTATGCCAGTGGCTGCTTCACTCACATGCCAGCTTGGTCTGGGTTTGATAAAAGCACAGAGAAGGCTTTGCAAAAACCTATGGCTGGCAACTGCCACAAGGTTGAAGCTCTCAAGACTGCCACATGAGAAAGAAATAGAGATTCTATATTTATCTGCCCCCCACCACAATAATGGCATTCAAAATCAAAGAAGCCAGTGTGAAGATATTAAGTTTTTAGAACAGTTAGACCAAAGCTTCAACAGTGATATTGAAAGGGAAAGAGAAAATGCTATTCCAAGAGGCAAAATGAGATATAAAAGACTTAGAAAGTAGAGCAGAAATTAAAGCATCTATGATGTACAGTGGACAAATGTTCTGACATCTGTAAAAAGAACAAAATTAGAAGTTTAATGTGGCTTGAGACATGATTCAAATACAAGTCTGAAGCCAAGGTCTTAAATAGATACAGAAAATCACAGAGTCTGAAAGGACTGAAACTATAATTTTGTAGGTGACATTTGTTTCCAGATCACAGATGAAATTAGGGAATATAGAGGTAAGGTCTCACACTGGGGATGAAGGAAAACTATACTCTGCTCCATACAATACTAATGAGTGATCCTAGAATCACTAAAACTTATTGAGTGTTAACTGAATGCCAGTATATTTTAAAGTACTTTACATATATTAATTATTTGTTAATTACAACAATTCTAAGAGGTATATTCCAATATTTTTCTACTTTATTGGTTAGAAAACTGAGGCCTAGAGAGTATATCTGACTTCTCCAAGGTTGTTCAGCTAGGAAACAGTGAGGCTGAAATTTAATTTAAATTCAGGCACCTAGTTAGATATAACATGTTAGACTTGATGGAAAACTTTGACTTTATTTTATTTTTTACTTTTTTCCACCTTTCAGTTGAGCATAGCCTAAAATCACTTTATGAATCAATGTTTTGCTTCTTCATTTTCTTGACTATCTGAGATTTTTTTTACACATTATCTCCTCTGTAAAGATTTGCGGCATCATGATTATATCTATCTATCTATCTATCTATCTATCTATCTATCTATCTATCTATCTATATCTCTCTATCTCTCACCCATAGTCTGGGAATACCACCAGTAGCTTTTATGTATTTGGTTCTAAAATACTTATTGAATGGATGTATCAGCAGACTAACTAAAATGATAGCTCTGCATGTCTAATTCCATTTAAAATAAAAGCTACACTCAGAAAGTTGCCATAGTTGCAATAATTATCAAAAATTCTATTTATATCTAGTCTTTCAGTCTCTCAAAGATCAGACCTGGTTTAATGTGTTAGCATGTCTACATTCTTCTCTCCCTTATGAGGAATGAATACATGATTTGTCCAGCGTAGGTAGAAGAAAAGCAAAAGCAGCATCCTCAATACTCCTGACATTCACTGCTAGAGGTCTGACGTTGTCTAAAGTGCTATAGGTGACCATGCAACCCACTTCTTCCTACCACTCTTCCCAAGGCTTGAGGATTGGAACCTGAGGATAGAGACATGTTCTCTCATGCTTTTAGGTTTCTCAGTCTTTAACTGTGTCAAAGAAATATTGATAACTTGTAGTTAGAGAAAACATGTGCTGAGTTACAACTATGCCAAAATTTCCATCACTCAGAGACCCTCACACAACACAGTTGGTGTTTCAAAATCTTATATGCACATTGAGATACAATTGCTTACCCACCAGATTGGTGAAATTTATAATCTTACAGTAAAAATGTTGTCAATGATGTTGAAAAAAAGAACTGTTAATCAACAACCTAGGGAATTTAAATTGCTACAACCACCCCAAAGGACACTGTTACTTTCTAATAATGGTGAAGATGCACATTCCTCTGACCAGTTTTAGGCATGTGCCTTATTCCCTCACATGTGCATGGAGAAACTAGTACAAGAATGTTCTTGGGCACTGTTTATGCTAGAAAAAAAGTTGGAATTGACCTAGATGGTCATCAACAGGAGCATGGATAAGTAAATTCATAAAAAATATTCATTAAATACTGAAAATACACTCTTAACTATATATATTAACTCATGTAAGCCAGGTAGCAGATGCAACGGTGTTCATTGTATTAACTTGTTGTATCTTTTTGCATACCTTAAATAAACATTTCTAAAGGTAAAATGCATGATTTTCAATAGAGTTTTTAACATTAAGAGTATCAACCATAGACTGAGTTTTTAAAATGGGCATAGTATATCATAGAGGGGGAAAATCTGCAATACGGGACTGTGGGGTAAATATTACAACAAGCAATACAGTCAACAAGAAGCTGAATGTTATATTTGGGTCCAGAAATTGCCCTTGACCATACTGTGAGAAGATTGTAGGCCACGTGTATGCAATTGTTGAGGTAGCCATTTCTTTGACTCAAGATGTTCTGATACACAGACAGAAAGACCTTAAAATGTAGGAGGTGCTCACAAAAAGAAGCATAAAACCCAATTGTCTAGGGAAGCATGAAAGCACTCCTCTCTCTCTCTTAAAAATTAACTGTAGCTAATTTTAGTCTGTTCAATCCCAGTATGTATTATGGCAAGAAAATTAGCTTGTAGTTTTCTCTTTCTTTTTGTTTTGATTTATTCTCTTTTCAAATTATGACTTTGGTCCAAAGCTAACTTGAGAAATTTTTTTTTTTCTAATTTGGGTGCAAGGAGAATGCTTAGGCTCTTGGTCCTCCTGAACACAAGCCAGCATTGAGTAAAAGCTGATCCTCTTCTAGAAGTCTAAGGCATATTAGGTTTAGCATTCACTTAAATACTTGTCATCTTCCTGATGAGTTGTAATTATAGAAATTTTATGAAAAACCTGAAATGAGCTTTCAAATAACTTTATTACTTAATATTGTCTTAACAATGTCTTTTTAAGCAGCAAGTCCACAATGAAGACCTTACGTTAGAGTAGATTGTTTCCGTATTACATTGTCCTTGATTTTCCATCTCCTGCATCAGGAAACAAAGACAGCATACTATTACACACTTTCATCAAAGTTTTATTCTTTTGGTAGTGTGGGAAAGCATTTTAATCAAAATAGAAATTTGTGAAACATTTATAGTTCCTACCTAGCCTTGGAATATTCTTAAAATCCTATGAGAGGTAATTTCTAAATTTTACAAGTATGGGCCCTGAATGAGTCCAGCAATCAGACTAATAAATCCTGATTTTCTCAATAAAGATATGGAACTCTATTTTCTCACAATTCTCCAGGCTGCATTAGCCCTTCCATATTCGACCTAATCATTTAATAATGTCTCACATGTCTCTCCTATTTCACGTGTCATCAGTTTCAGCGAGGTTCTCCCATAGCCTCTGCAGTCTCTTCCCTTTCAGTTTCCACTACTTAGGAAAAGTAAAAGCTATATATCTAGGTCTGACTAGTCAATAAGGATTTTCTGGGGAAAAAAATGTCATGGGAAGTTATACATGGAGAATTTATAATCTGAAACAAGAAGTAGCTTGATCAATTAAAATTAAATTACTATGTTGTTTGCTTATAGTCACAAAATATGACAGCATCTGAAAAACAGTAAAAATATTCTTAAATATTATTTATCATTTGAAATTGAGCTATGGATATTCAGTAATTTGAAATGTTGAAACTTTAAAGTCAATGTATTTGAGGATAAAATGTCTGAAACCTGATTTGTAGAGATCCTGCAAGGTTAAGGCTCCAACATCTGTAGAAGCCCACAGGCTATCTAGAAAGATGAAAAACAGAGTTGGACATTTGTATGTCACTTCTCAAAGCCTAACATATTTGCCATAGGATATGTTGTTAATTGTGAAATGTATCATCCATATCTATATCTAT